>JANTQF010000013.1:0-252857 GCA_032988165.1 Emmonsiellopsis sp. PD_33 | reverse complement strand
CCCCCAATCACCACCACCCAAAACACTCCCCCCCCCGCCCCCCCCCCCCCAACCCCCCGCCCCCCCCCCAACCGAAGCCCCCCCCCCCCCCTCCCCCACCGCCCGCCCCCCGCCGCCCCCCTCCCCCCCACCCCCCCCCCCGCCCCTCCTCCTCTTCATCCCCGGCGGCGCCGGCCACAGCACCCAATTCCACCCTCTCCTCCCCTACTTCCACCCCACCTACCAACCCGCCACCTACTCCCGCCGCCAACACGGGCTCTCCAAACCCCTCCCCTCCTCCCCCGGCCACGTCCACCTCAACCCAGCCCAACAAGTGCGCGACGCCCTCGCCGTCGTCGACGCCCTGGGCCACCCCGCGCCGCGCAAATTCTACATCTTCGGAAACAGCGGCGGCGCGCTGATCGCCTTCCACCTCGCCACGCTGTACCCAGAGCGGGTGGCCGGGTTGGTCGCGCATGAGGGGATGATCACGCCCCTGGTGCCGAGGTATGACGAGGTGATGGATTTTTTGTTCGAGACGTATGCGCTGTTTCTGGAGCGGGGGGCGGGGGTGGCGACGAAGCATTTTCAGAAGGGGTTTGTGGGGTATGATGAGGTAGGCGGGGAGGGGGAGCCGTTGGCGAGGTTGGGCGGCGGGGAGGAAGGGGATGAGGAGAATTTGCTGAGGTATGAGTTGCTCACGCTTAGTGGGTTTTATCCGGATTTGGGCCGGGTGAGGGAAGCGGGGGTGAGGGTTGCGTTGGCGGTGGGGAGGAAGAGTAAGGGGGCGTTTTATGCCGTGGGGATGCAGAGGCAGAGTGAGATTTTGGGGTGTCGGCTTTTTGAGGTGCCGGGGAATCATACTGGGTACAGGTATGAGACTGAGGCTTTTGCGAGGGAGTTGGGGGGGATTTTGGAGGGGTTGAGGGGGGGGGAGTAGTGGATATACAGTGTTGGGATATGAGGGACATCCCGTAGGGGAAGAAATCGAAATAAAACATAGGAAGTGGGAAAACAGGCTTGATAAACCAGGACAGAAATGAAATGGGAATATAGTCATTGACAATACAAATCAACAAGCCAAGCCTGGCACAGTAACAAAAGACGCGAGAAGCTGTGGATGCTAGGATATAATAATATAGCAATTGACATAATAAAACAAATCAAGCCATGGCCATCCATCATATGTAAATGCTCATTAAAATCGAATAAAACCAAACCAGGAGAGAAAAGAAAGAAAAAAAATGGACAGGGGAGACCAAATCCATACAAGCGCCTCACCACGTCCAAACCAACCACAAATACCACAAAACCGCCACACCCGCAACCCTCTTCAGCGGGCTCAAAAATTCTGTGCGCATCACATACCTCCACCCCCTATTACTCCCCGCAGCCGCCTCATAACTCCTGCTACCCCCCTTTATCGAAGCCCAGCCCCAGCCCCACTCCCGCTCCCGGTCCTTCTTCTCCTTCTCATCAACCTCCCAGTCAGCCCTCCGCAAACTCTTACTAACCTCGTCATCCCCCCCCGACGGGCCGATGTTCTGCACATGACCCACCGGCGGGGACGACGAGGCCGTGCGGGAGAGCATACCGTTACCGGTATTGCCATTGCCGCGGCTAGCGAAGCGGTTTTCGCCCTGGTATGACGGAGAGGAGCTGGAGGTGGTTGATGTGCTGGAGGTAGAGGAGAGATGGGAGTCGTCGGAGGCGGTGAAGCGGTGCTGGTTGCTGATGGGGAGGAGGGGGTCGAGGGAATGTGTGTTGGTGCTTGTATTTGTATTTGGGCGGAAAGAGCGGGTGATGGCGCGGAGGAAGAGGACGAGGGCGGCGAGGACGAAGATGTAGGCGTATTGGATGAAGATGGAGACTTGGTCGGGGAGGAGGCAGAGGTGGTTTTGGATTGTAGAGGAGTGGGAGGATGGTGATGACTGGGTGATGGGTTTGCCCGTCTGTAGGTCGACAGGGTTATATAAGCTGGCCATTTGGAAGCCAGGTCTACGTACGCCCATTGCTAGTGATATACTCTTCACGGTGATTTCCTTGGGCGAGTCGCGGAATTCGCGGTGGTTGATTTCGCAGTAATCGTGGTCGTCGCCCGAGTAGATTTGCTTGACGCTTTGGCCGGCGTTGCTGATTATTTTGTTCGAGATGGTTTGGGTGAGAACGTTTTGATACTGGTAGCCCTTTGTGACTTTGATGGCATTTCTTTCATCCTTTTCGGGCAGTGGGTTGGTGGAGGAGGGTGGGAATCGTTCACGGAGCGGCCCACAGGGTGTCCCTGGGGCTCGATAGAAAGGTACATGCGTAAGGATAATAGTAGGAAACTCCACATCCGACGGCGCAGATGATATTTCCGGCTGCGCAGGATTATCCGCATCAACAACATTCGCAGGGGCGAGATAATTCTCCGCCTCCCCCTGCAGTGCAAGCAACTCTTCCTTCGTCGCCCGCGGCATAATCGTCCGCAGGTCGTTGAGGAAGTTATCCGCCGCCCGCCAAATCTCCTCTCCCTGCGGCTTATCGGGGGAGGGCGTATTCGAACCCGTCTCAGGATCCGGCTGATCCATCGCACTCAGCGAAACCGAATCCACCGAGACAAACGTATGGTTCCCCAACACATCCACGCGGTTCCCAACACCAAAATAAGTCTGAAACCTCTCCAGCACCGGCCGCTGTATCCCATGCCCGAATCCCAAATCATGATTCCCCGGCAAACTGGCAATGATCTTCCTCCCCCTCTCACTAGAGGCAGAATCAATCCCGCCTTGCTTCCACGTGTCGAGAAACAATCTCACGAATCGTCGATACTCCTTCAGCCAGACTTTATTATCGTACTCTCTAAATCTCTCCTCGGGACTCGTGCTCGATTCCGTCCCCCATTCCCTTCCCCCATCAAACAAATCCCCCAGAAAGAATGTAGTATCGGGCCGTAGCTCGCGCTGGAGTAACGAATACGTTCGGTAGAGATATAGATCGGCGTAGAAGACCGTCAGCGACGAGAGCGGCCACGGGCGGCCGGGGTAGGTATGCGGATCAACCAATTGGGGGTCCGCCACGAAGATGACACGATGGGGCAACGCATCTTGTGGCTATATCACAGTTCCGCAACAGTCAGCTAAATAAGTCCATCTTTATCCCACATATAAAAAGATAAGAAGAAAACATACCCAACTCTCCCACCCACCCCACCCACACCCGCCCACACTATCCCGAAACACCTTCCTCTCCCCCCACCACAGCGTCACAATCCACACCAGCACCAGCACATTCTGCACCGAGCAGAGCCGCCTCAGTATTCCGAAAACCCCGCTGGTCTGCCGACTCCGCCGCGCCTCCCGCGCATACGATGTCGCTAGAATCTGCGCGCGCGCGGCGAGCGTTGTTATCACCGCTCTCGCGCGGGGTGGCAGGGCGGCGGAGAGGCGGGAGACGAGGGAGGGCGGCTCGATGAAGTGGTCGCGGTGCGAGTGGGGGGGCATTTTTTGGTTAGGGATGGGGTGGATTGGGTTGAGACCTTTTTTTTCTGGCCGTGGGTAGGTAGGTAGGTAGTTCCGTATGGCGGTTATAAGTCGGTTGGCGTACGGGGGGTTTAAAGGGGGGATGGAGGTGATGCGGAAGGTCGAGGGGGCATCGTTTGTTCTGGGCTTTTGGGGTCGTGAGGGCTCTTTGCTGCTGCTGCTGCTTGGGTTTTGCTCTTCCGTCCGATCCGGGGGTATTTTTTCTCCTGTCTTTATTTGGTTCCCTTCTGCTTGGAGCTAGCTGCTCGGAATCATGTTGGTGTCCTTTCGCGGCGTAGGGGGATGTATGTACTATGTATGCGCGGTGGCTGTTTTGAGAGGTGTTGGTTGGCTAAGTGGGAAATCCGCCTCTGGAATGGATGCGTATCAATCCGTAGTCCTCCTCTTGCCAATCCAGCAGATAAAAAAGAATACAAACGCGGACAAAGAAAAAAGAACCTCTGCAGCTTTCATTGAGATAAAATCAAATGTCTGAGGAGAAGGTTACCAATTTCATGGATAGGGTTTAGCGCTGCGCATTTCGGGTTTAGCGCAACATCGCTCTATAAACCACTTCCCACTGCTCGAACATCTTCTCTCCATCATCCCTATTTTATTCCCCTTTCTTTTCTCTCAATTCTCAATTCTCCTGTCTCATGTGTGCCATGCATCTTCTACATGTAGCCTCACTGTCAGCATCATGCAGACTGTGCTGAAATGGCTCTTGACCTGGTCACTACCTCCACTTCAAGTTCCCTTCTTCCTCAATGCAATTTTGCTTCACTCTACAGCCTAATTACCCTAATTACCCTCAAGATATGCTCAGACTGGCCTCCCTACTGGGATATCTGCTTTGTAAGGGACTGTGACTGGCTGAGTATGGGAAGTTGAAGCGCTCCCCACATGGATCAACGGCTAAGCGCTTGATAACCGCCCGCCTGACTTCGACCGTGCGTGGGGCTCACTTTAACTACGTTTAGACATTTACTTTGGGTCTTCTAGCTCCATCTAAAGCACCAAGCCTTACAAAGCCAAAGAGAGGCTTCCGAGATTGGTCAAAAATAGAATGCATGAAGGCCGACATCAATGAGTTTATCGCAATGCCACGGTCAAGGCTGTGCGATTGCAACCCCACTGTACCCAGGTCATTGGGGGGTGAAGATTCGTCGTGTGGATGACGCCCAGCACGGTTCCGCTGCTTCGCGCCCCGTACATGAGGCATTCCTGCTGTTGGCGGATGGGTTTTCCGGCCCATGTGGAGGGATGAGAAATGAGGCTCTGCTTGAACTTCTAGAACTGAGAAGGGCAACTGGGCAGAGATTGCCAAGGCCTATGCTGGGAATAGTGTTCTTGTGATTGCTGGATGGGGGAATCTGTGGGCTTCACGCGTCGGCGCAGGCCGCACATCCCCACAGCAAATACCGGGTACAGCGTCCACCGCATGGCTAAGCGCCCATGCATGCCAAGATGCCGGAGTTGTTTCGTCCGAGGAGAATCCATCAGTAAAGGAATGAGGTATCGAGCGCCAGCCTCGTCGCACGACCTCCACGTCACCTCCAATGTCAACTTGGGGGATGTCGCCAGCTTCCGAGCTTCGTGGAGCATTCCAAGCTGTACGCATTTACGAATGTCAAATGCAATTTGTTCGAGAATGAATGACACAACGCCAACAAAGCGCCGTGGGACAGCATACGCGCCCTGGATGCCAGAGCTCTGGGCCCTCGGTGGATCATCGCTGGCTTTCGCCGGGATGGTGGCTCTGCTCCGTGTCTTTGACAACCGGCCCATTTTCGACTGGTACGGGGTGACGCTCAATACCCTGGTGTCGATAGTTTCTGCCGCGACAAAGGCAGCTTTGATCTTTGCGATTTCCGAATGCATCAGCCAGTGGAAATGGATCCTGTTCTCCCGCGACGAACGGCTGCTGATCGACTTTGAGCGGATGGATTCGGCGAGTCGTGGTCCGCTTGGTGGGATAAACGTTCTCTGGGGGATGCGAAGATCGTGAGTAGCAGCATCAGCAGCCCGATACGTCCCTGATCGCTTTTTTTCAGAGGTTAATCGATAGTGATATATAAAGAATCTCCGTCCAACTCGGCGCCTTTCTGACCTTGCTCGCCATCGCCTTGGACCCATTCTCGCAGCAGCTGGTGCAGCTGCGGCAAGGAACGGAGTTTATTCACCGGCTGGGTGACGCCCGCGCCGAAAGTGCGGTAACACAGCAGTACACCATGGGCGACGTGGTGTATGGAAACGCTACCAACTCCACTATAAACCCATCAGGGCCCAAGGCAATTGTGGCGAAGACGATGATAGATCTGTCCATGCAAGGGTCCATCCTGAGCGGCTTCTCCCGCTCGCTGGCTGAAATCCGCCAGCAGGCTAATGTGAAATGCCCAACAGGCCAGTGCACGTGGCCCCCTTCCAAGACCCTTGGTGTCTGCCACACATGCCACAATATCACTTTGGACTTGAAGAGGGTTGACAACTTTGGAGATGTCGCGGGCCCTTTGATTTTGGGGGAAGACACAATGCTAGGGAACGAAAGCTCAGCGTTTGTCTTGCCTAACGGTCACTTTATTCCGGGTATCAACGGGCATACTGCCGATATCCTTGGAATGACAGAACAGGGCTACCAGAACCCAAGCAACTCGTGGCTTGTGGCTGGTCCTGCTATGACTTCGTTTGGAAGCGGGAACCCGGCAAAAACCAACCGGATGCAGGACATGGACACCTTGATCTGGTCGACTAGCATAATCTACGTGGATACAGTCCAACTGCGGAGTGATTTTGCCAAGTGGCCTGATGTCCCTGTCCGCGCAAGCGAATGTGCGGTATACTACTGCGTCCAGAACATCAACACGACAGTGGAGGGAAACACCATCTACGAAAACACCACTGAGGACACTCAAGCTAAGCGAGATCCAAATTCTTGGCAGCCAACGTTTTCACCCCTGGACGAAGACTACGCTCCTGAAAACATCCCTCCAGATCACCAAATGTCAAGCTTAGAGTGGGACGAACGATACTCTGCGATCAGCAGGGAAGACTTGATCTTGCACTACCCGCAGAACTCCAGTGCCTCCACTTATACGTTGGCCGAGACCGCCGTCAAGCCCATCAGCGCGTACTTCCCGTCACTGCTAACCGTAAACATGACAGGATCAGCCAATTTAAGTCGTGTTATTGCGGAGCGACTGGGTGAGCATGCCGTCGGCTACAATGGTGCGTTCATAAGCCGCAAGGCGTACCCGGAGGCGTTACGGCGCATCTACGAGATAAATGAAGATATCGACCTTGCTGCCAAGTTTGCCGCGCTCGCGGCGAGCATGACCAACGACATGCGCAGAAATGGAGACGGCACCTCCAGGTTTGACCCATGGAATGGTCATATAAGTCTGGGCAGCAACAATTATCCCGAAATCGGACTCGTCGGTGTCGCGACGACGTATTATAGCATCGAATGGGGTTGGATAGTGCTTCATGCCCTGATGCTAGCTGGTGGCCTTGTGTTCTGGCAGTTGACTGTCAGAAACTCCTCTGGGCCCGAGGCGGTACAGATATGGAAGAGCAGCTCTCTTGCGGTCTTGCGCCAGGGCCGGACGACGGGAGGAGTCTTGGAGGGGTCCAGCACGATGGAAGAGATGAGGAGCAAGGCCAGAAGCCAGAAGGTGCTGGTGTAGATCATTGTCCGGGAGATTCGATAGCACTGCCGACCAGGCAGTGGGACGATGCAGACGTCGCTCCAGATGACCGCCAGGATAATTAATAGTAAGGTATGGATAAGGTTCACCACGAAACTTGAACAGCCACTCACGTGATATAGTGTGGGTTTATATGCACCAATGAGATTCATGCAGCTTCAACCTTCTCCATGAAGAGATCGGTAGACAGGCCACCAGGACGAATTTGGTTAGAGGGCGTCGATCATTGATGCCGGGAATATCTAGATCGATGAAAGTGTTGGAAGATGAATGGAGATATCTATTTACTATGGAGTATGGGATGGTATTCTTGGTATTGAGAATGGTGATGGGCATATTTCATTTATTTATTATTTAATGGGTTAATGGGTAACTAAACAAATCGTGTAACTATATCGGCATTCTATGTAACCAACCCCTGATTTATATCGATTGAGATCTCGGATGGAGGGGTGTCGAAGGAGAAGAAGAAGGGATGTTCGCAGGGTAGATAGTTAAATATTAAAAATATGTATGGTATATATCTATCAAAACAACCTCAACATGGTATCCTATACTAGCCTAACTGTCAGTGTATCGATCAACAATAGCAGAAACCGCTCACTCATGGTACTTGGTATACTGTACGCCCAAAAGGAAATTTTCGCTATGCACCCAAAGAGAAAAAAATAGGCAGCGGAGTGCAAAAAAGGATAGGGTTGCTTTTCTCTTCCGAACCCGAAACCCATATGAAATAAAAAGAATATCAATCAATCGACCAAATTGAAGAAATATCACTTCGCAGGACAACACTGCTGGCCCGGCACACACTCAATCCCACACTCAAGCAAACAGTCTGCATCACCAGGAGGGCTTCGCCCGGGACTGCGCTGTCTACTACTCGCCCCACTCGCACCGGCGCCACCGGCACCATCGCCATTCCCATCTTGGCATGGCACAGCCCTCCCCCCATCCTCCGGATCACTCTCCGGGTAGAACTCGGGCTGGATAGTCGACGAATGGATCCCATACGCATGTAGGCACCGGCGCACCTGCCTGGCCAGCTCCATGTACCTATCCGAGCCCTCGCCCTTGATATCATCGCTGACTTGTATATGCAGCGAGGAGACCAGCTTCGTATCGCTCAGCTGCCAGACATGCAAATGGTGGCAGCTCATGACACCGGGAAGCTGTTCGATGTCCTCGATGATATGGTCAATGCTTAGCCCTGCGGGGACGGCTTGCAGGAGGATGCGTGACGCGGCTTTGCAGAGCGGGATAGCAGAGCCGAGGATTATTACTGTGATGATTAGGGAGATGGCGGGGTCAGCGTAGTAACGCCAGGAGTAGTCTGTGAGCCAGATGATGAGGGCGGAGGCGATGACGCCGATGTTTCCGAGGGCGTCGCCCACTACGTGTAGGAAGACGCCACGCATATTCAGGTCGCCGTGCGAGTGGCCGTGGCCATGGCCTTTTTTGCCGTCGGCGTTTTTGGGTTTGGCGTGGTTGTGTTCGTTATGCAGGTCTTCGTCAAGGTCTTTGTAGGGTGTTTGCTGGTGGCGGTGGCCGTGGCCGTTAGGGGGTGTGGAATATGAGGCGCCGTCGGTGTTATCGAGGAGTCTCGTTCGTTCGGAAACAGCGGCCCGACTGGACGATGCCTGTTCCGTTTCGGATTCGGATGAAAACGTCTCATCATCGAACTGGCTCGCCTTGATTATATCCTGCCGTAGAATGGCCGGGTGGATCTGAATATCCTCCGCATCGCGGAAACCTCTTTGACCTGACCCACTAAACCGACGTGAATTGCGACGACGCCGGCTAGCATTAGACGAATGCCTCTTCGGACCGGCACTAGCTCCGCCATTGTCCCTAGATCCTCCATATCTCGTAGCCCCCCGCTCCCCCGACGACCAGCGCGAAACCATATTCCCCGGCATGACACTCGCCACGGCACCAGTCTCGTCCCGCACGGTCGTGGTGCTTGACGCCTCCGAACTCGCGTAGCCCTGTTCCGCCGTATCCACCGCATCCTCCACGCCATGACCGTGAGAATCGGCCCCGTGCCCGTGCCCGTGCCCGTGTCCATGACCGTGCGAGTGGTCGTGGAAAAGCACCAGACCGAGAATATTAGATAGAAGACCGAAGCAGCCGACGATGCAGACGAGTCTGGGGTTTTTGACCACTTGTGGTTCGACGAAGCGTTGAATGGCCTCGAGGAAGATGGAGAGACAGAGGGCAACGAGGAATACGCCATTGACGAGGGCGCCTAGGGTTTCGGCTCGTTGCCACTATAGAAAGGGAGGCGCGCGTTAGTTTCCATTATCACTGGGCTGGGTCGGATAGAAGGTTTGGCAAAGGAGAGGGGAATATCTACTTACCCCGTAGGTATACATCTTCGAGCTAGTCCTCTGGTTCGCGACCTTGACAGCCCATAGGCCGACCAATAATGATAAGACATCATTGAGCTAAGTAGACAAACAGTCAGTATTATAACTAAACCGCAACTCTTCCCCCGCGTGTAAACAGAAGCTATACGCACCATATGAAAAGAATCCGCCACCAGCGCCAACGAATGCACCGAATAACCTAAAGAAAACGCAAAGGGAACACCGGTTAGCAATTGTCCCATAGGTCCCCTCGGGATGAGATGCCGTGACGGCAAGAAGACTAACCAACACTCAACTCCAGCAAAAAGAATAGAGAATCGATAATAAGTAACAGGATAATCCTGTTCGACTTTGACAACCACATGGCTGCCGTGGTGAGGGCGCGCAGCCTCGCGCCGGCGACTTTGGAGAGATAGAGGGTGGAGGTAGGGGGGCGATTTGGAAACGAGCGCGGCAATCCGGAGCCTTTGGACTGCTGCTAATGGAGGTGTATTGTATTCGGGATGCGATACGAGTCCGGTAAAAAGCTTTACCTAGCGGATTCTCTTGTCGAAGGATGCTGGATGATAGAAGGGGTGGTCTTGAACGGGATCATCCTACCCCTTGCAGCAGCAGTAGGATGGGATGCGCGAAGGAATGAAAAGAAACCTGCAAGCTGGGTTGGTTTGTTTGATTGTGTTCTGGAGAACAAAGGAATGTAAACGGCTAACCAAGTGAACCAGCCCTGCTCGATGTTTTGGGTGGTTCTGTCGCCTTGATTTTCGTGTCCGGAGTTGTATGTCATCGATGGGGCTCAAATTTATTTATCGATCGGAAGAAGTGGCGAGGTCGGCGGGCTCTTAGTCAGCGAGGGGAGGAAAGCTAAATATGAGGAACCAGAGATAATGTTTATATTCACTTCTTCTTCGTGACTATTTATTATTCTACTCCGTATGTCCCGGTTTAGAGGACGTATGCGTAGCCCAATTACAACCTCTTCCCAGCTGCATTGAGTTTGGATCAGAGCTCCTGCATGTACCACTGGCCCCTCACTCACTCGCCGCCGCTGGATGCACATAGTTCGGATGGAGACTGTCGTTTTGCGTAATAGTCGCGTACAATAGCAGCAAGCATCTTATTATCAGAGAATTATTAATTAACTTCAAGCTGGAACGCTATATCTGGCGGTTTCCAGAACTGAAACCCAAAAAACAGGGCAGTCCGCTCCAAAATACCCGCAGCCAAAAAGCCAAACAACCAAATTAAAACGAGCCAACCATATCCGCGGGATATCATTGAGAGTACATAGGCCTTTCCAAGACTGGCCGGTGTATGATGCAAGGGATGCGGTTCATGGGATATCAGAGAAGCCCGTGCAGGAGAGGACATGCATAGGGGGTATCCAACCAAAGATCAATAATGGAAACATAAAAGGCCAGATCAACGGCTTTTTTTACCCAAGTATGGAGTTTCGAGTTGCAGTATATCGCCTGCCAATTAAGAGCAGAGTTTCATTCGTATATTCATCAGTCGTCTAATCGTTTCCTGGAGATCAAAATGACCAGGACAAATAGAGTCACTGTAATCTGCACGGACAAAACAATTCATTAGCCGCTGTCTTGCCAATGCCGATGGTTTGTTTTACTTCTTCCCTTTTTGACTCTAAATGGAACTACCGGATATCCAAATGGTACACAAACCACTCGGCAAGTACCCGTTTTTTTACCATAAAGGACACACCGCCGCACCATTGTGTCAAAGAACTGACCTCCCAAAGGTAATGCCCCAAAGGAATCAAGAAAGGAAAAGGGGAAAATAAACTCACCCCCGCCGTAAACATACCCGTAACATTCAACTCCCACCCGCCCGCATGCACCTTGCCCCTCGCCAGCGCATTCTGCTGCCGCCAGAACCGGTGTGCACCCACAGCTGCTAGCACCATTGCGCACCCGTGGCACGCACAAGCTAGCGGCATGCCGACACTGTAGAAGCCAAACCGTGGGCTGTGGGTGGTGCGGTGCTGGAGACTGAAGAGCTGCGCGATTAGGACGCCCAGAAATGCGAAGGCAAGGGAGGTGCGGATATAGGCTAGGTAGGTTCGTTCGAGGGCTGGGGTTGTGTGAGGTTAGCCTTTGTATACGAGTGTCTGATATATGTAGGAGGCAGCGGGTGCGTGCGCGTGTGTGTTCCAAGAGTCAAGACAGGGCAGGTAGGTAATGGGTCAATAGGCGGGGCTCATGAGATTTGGGGCAGTTTGTGAAGATGTGCCTGGGGGCGAGTGTATGGTTCTTCTTTTCTTTTTTTCGCCCTTTTGAATCTGAATGCACTGGGGAACAGGGATCCATGGGGAGCAGAATCGTTGCTTTTTGTCGGTTAAAATGACGTGCTCACGATGCATCTCGACTGGCTGCTTTCACGCCGGCCAAGTCGCCAACCATCAACCATGGCGGCGATTGAGTAAAAATAGCTTCTTACACGAGGAAGGGAACAATATAAAAAGTCCCACAACCCCCCGGAATATCTTCATTTGCTTGTTCGACTTATCCCAGCAGAGCCATGAACTCAGAGCCTAGCACAGCGAGAGACCAGCACCAGGGGGACAAAGAGACGGGGATGCACTCACCAAAATGATCCCGATTCTGACCCTGTGCCACCGTCAACGAAACCTGACGAGACCAGTACCTCCTCAGGCTCGGCAGCGGGCCCTTGCCTTCTAAACTCCTCCTGGTATCCTGGCTGCTCCTTGTGCGCTGGACAACCATGCGCACCGAGCCTGAAGAAACCGACTCAGTCGAGACCGACGACAAGTGCAGCGAGCCACCATCACCGTTATCCCGATCCCCCTGCGGCGAGGGCGGGCCCAATTCGTCGAGTTCCGTAGCGTCTCGGAGGTAAGGGTCTGTAATCAGGCTGGGGGCGGAGGTAGAGGGAGCTTGCGGATCCGGGATGGCATCCGGCGGCGGGGAAGTCCATGTGGAGCTGCTGTCATGTCCATCTCCATGTCCATGTCCACGGTCTTTGGTTGTGTTTTGGCGCTTATGGGGCACGGCGGGAGAGTCGACGGCGGCCATGGGGACTCATATTTCTGAGCAATTCGCGGGACGGGAGGGGGCACTTGCGACGAGCCATTCAATGCTCTGGGAGACAGGGCGCTGTTTTTGTAGTCTTTTCCGTCGCTCTTTGAATATCCGCAGGGCGTTAAGGCTGTCTTGGTACAGGATTGTGTGGGGCGTTGATGAGGTTGAGGTTTGTTCCGCCCATTTGGAAGTACTAATTTATCATGGTTTGCCTCGGGAATTTGCAATTTGACTACAGAGTGTCTTACGAATCAACTCGTACCTTTCACTACCAGCTGTTCAACAGCATTTTGATCTTTCCATGGTTCGGATATCGACTACTGTTCTCCAGGGGGGGACGGCGTGTCTTGGCTGGTGATATCTGTGAGAATTTATTGCCCTGCTATCCCAAAACAGAGTATATACCCCAACGCCTTCGCCCTTCGCAGGACGAATCGGCTATTTGGTATCTGGAGACTGGCGGTCAGTTCCGTTTGTCGGCAGAATTCGCCATGGCTCAACAGTTCTAGCCTCGATCCAATTGTCCGCTGCCCAGTTGTGTTCCCTGGCGAGGCGCCACCGGGAAGGGATCAGAGGGAGAATGGGAAGATATGGATGGTATTGGGAGGACCGAGCGATTGAGGCCTATGGGTCTTCCCAAGGACCTCTATGAGGAAGCTTGCAAAGCAGAAACAATCCCCCTCTCTTCTCTCGAGTCTTGAACGGCTGTCGTTGAAGTTGATGCCAAGACTATGCCGTTTTTGGAATGCGGCTCCCGGTCCATTTTGTCGGCTTCAACTTCAGCTTCAACCTCAACTTCAAAATCATGGTCGACTGTTCTTTTTTTCTTATCCGCCCTCAACTACGGAGTATGATCATTATACATTCTATTCTTACATCACATCGTCAGTTATGTTTGCTGGTTTGAAGCCTGGCTCCCAAATTGATCATGTCAATCTGATGGCAACAGCATCCGCATGTCCATATTATATACACAAATCCTCAGCTCGAGAGTGGCTTCAATAAAGCTTCCCATTCTCCGGCGGCCGAATGCTAGCAGCCTTATCGAATCCAAGTTGCCCTTCTGTCTGTCCCTGTTCATCAACATCCATCTGTGCTCCCATATAGCTAGCCCCAACATCCCCTCGACCGTCCCCATCATTGCTATCACTGGCAGGACCACTGTCCCTCTCGAGCATCTCCCCATATCGGACACGAGTTTTTCCAACTTCGGCTAACAGGTCGCGGATCTTTGCATTCGATGGCGTACCCCTTAGCAGCGGCGCGTTGAAGGCTCTTGCCATCTCAATAGGGCTCAACGACATCTTCCTGCCCAGCTGCCACCAGCCATAATATGTCACCGAGATGGTCAACAAGGCAGCAAGCATAACCGCTAAAGCCCCGCCTAGGTATTCATATCGGGACTGAAAGACAAGCTCTGTATTGGTCTGCTCGACAACGATAGTCTTGTTCATTTTGGCTCTATTATCCTCGTTACCTGAGGCGGAGACCGCAGCTAAGGCTGTTCTGAACATGAGCTCGTGTATATTACGCTTCATGTCGTCCGCGGGGTCATCGAACGTGAAGAAGCAGTCCGTGTTGGTATCGAACTCCTTTGATCGGAAATAGTTGTAAGCAGACGAGCCACTGAAGCTAAACCCAAGTTTTCCCGAAATCCGATGAGACACTGTGCGGACAGTGCTGCGAAGAATTGCATTTGCCGAAACCGCTATTCCTGGGTAATCCAAGTTCTCCATGTTGGGGTCAATATTGACATCTGTCAATGAGTACACAGGGAGATGCTCGGGATTATCGTCTTGCAGGGACAACACCCCATTGTCGATGCGAAAAGAGTATTCAACGACGGCAGGCTGGAGGCGACAAGTTGTTTTGAAATACGTTGCATCGCAAAGTCCTTTTTCCGGCGAAAATTTCACATCGATCGATAAGGTATCTAAACGAACATGTCCATCGTTGAAGAACTTGTACGGTGTGTCAAAATTCGCACCCCACGTGACGGCGATATTGAAAAGCTGGATTTCGTTCTCTGATCCGAATTCTGTGGCAGGAGAAAATTTCCAATTCTCGGGTTTTCTCTCGCAAACGGGCACGAGGCCGGCCCCTGATACATGCCCTTTGCAGGTACCGTTACATCCCCAGCCGGATACGTCGATAGGCTTACGCGCAGAGTAAGCAGACACGACCCGAGAAAACTCGGGGGTGAAGTAATCGACACTGAGCGAATATTTCCCTCCGACTCCAGTATACCCCGGCGGGATGACATCGCTCATCTGCACAACCAATTGGCGCTCTGTGGTATAGTTTCTGGTCACGATGGATGTTGCGCGTTGTAACAGTGGGCCATCAATTATCGCAAGACCCGCGAAAAAACTCGCGATGGTGACATGGTTCAACCGACGGACCGAGGCCAGCGCAGACCAAATACTGCTAGCAAAAAGCCATCGGTGATGCAAGTCGTCCATCGAGGCGCCCCCGAGTGCTGTCCTCCACCATGCTATTTCCACCCCGTGGGCAAACCCAACGGCCAGCAGTGCGTTCGCCGCTGCTGATGCAAGAGCTAGTAGGACTGTTGGCTGGAATCTCCATTTATCGACTCGCTCGCCGTTGGATAGACCAATTATCACGCAAGAGGCGGCCATACAGAGACAGACAAGGCCGAGAGAGAGGATGCCCAGCCAGGGAAATCGGGTGAGGATACCGGGTATCCATGGTTGATATCTGGTTCCTTCCGGGAGGTTGACAGGCGTTGATCCGTTCGAAATGTGCGGATCGGTCTCCCGATTGAGAGGATCATTGTTCCTCACATACTGTGTGGTCTTCCTTCGATTGTCAGTAACGATCCTGGATATTCAAATGGAATTTGGGATTCTTGCCTCTTCTTCTTCTTCTTCTCCTCCGGGGAGACTAGTGTAGTCTCCAAAAGGTGCCGGATCTTGAACAGACGCTGTTTTGCCACCGTTCCCCATCGCACTTTTATTCAAGCATTTGTCATTTGCGGAAATGATTCAAAGCAGTCACTCTCAGCACACTGTAGAACGGAAGAGAGAGTTGCGCGCTTGTCTCCCTTTCCATACTGCGTCACTGAAGAGCAGAAACGCACCACACCATTCAAAAATAGGAACATCCCCACATCCCGTCGTTCGTCCGCTAACCGCTAACCAGCGTCCAGCGACAAATCTAAAACATGCTTCTTCCTTGAAACAGCCCACGTTCAACCCTGTCCACGTTGTCGAATACCCCACCCTCACTACCAAAAGTGGAAAATGGCGGGGTTTGTCTGCCCATTCCAATGTCAATCGCCTCCCCAAGCTGACCAATGGGCGCATTCTACATCCCAAAATTTACGAACTGTTGACTCGTCTTAGCGTGATATTTTCTACATCAGCCAACAACAGCTCTCTCTTTTTGCTGATTTGTAGGTGTTTCCGTCACCAGGGCTCGTAAACCTCTGGTGGGGGCGCAAGCTAGCGATCGTTTGGGTATCCCTGCCAGCGATGGTTGTGCCATCAGATCCGCTGTTGTTATCATATTTGGGTCGTCTTGTGAAGATCGAAATCAGTTGGAAGGCCGAGGATCATAGCGCGCTGGTTGACAAGGGGCGGGACTGGGATTATAAGCTGGGCGGATATTTGTTCAGGAGTTTTGGGGACATGGAAAATGCCGCCTTGGAAGGAGGGTGGACGAGGCGATCGGCGAGATATATTTGATATCATGAAGCAGGTGTTCGTTGTTTTTGTTCTCCTGCTGATATTTGCCTGACAGTTTCAGTGCTCAGCACGCCTTCATACAGGACGCTTCCCTTGACGAGCTTCATTCTCTGCTTGGATAAATCGACTGCGACCGACCTCGCACTGATTAAAATAAAACTCACCCATAGATCCGGAGAATGAATCTCGACCTTCTCTACACGCTAACGGCCGTGTTGGTATATATGAATATATGCAATGGGGTTTCAACTCCCTCCAAAACTACTATTGGCTTAGTGGCAACTCTCGGGGTCTCTCCTCGTACGACGACACCGCCAAATATACCTGGGGGACTGCACAATAGACAACACCTGTTCGACAAAGGTCGAGATATCGTACCCGGCTCCATATGTGGCCTGGTTGATGATGATCCTCGTAAGCTCACACCCCGTTTTTTTAAACATTAAAGAGAAAATTGCGGTTTTTGGCCCTGGAATATTGGTCCTAACCCCTCGTCCCGCCCTTTCTAGAAAATCAATTATCCTGCGTATTTGAATCGGCCAACTGCGTCTACTCCGGTACCGTCGCCGGGTGCTGTGTCAGTGAAGACATCAATGAATGCAGCACCACCATCAACACCTCATGCCGTCCCTCCAGCGCCGGCTGCGATGAGGACTGTGAGAACGACAAACAGATAATGTACTGTTCAGGTTCTGAGGAGTACTGCGCCACTTACTTTTTCCCTCAAATGACCACAAACCAGGGCGAGGACAAGGAACGGCGCCAGATTACGATGTACGGGTGCAGGAGTTATGAAGAAACTAGGACCGTGCTTCCGATGGCGCATTATTATTCCTCGTTTCTTGAGCGGAGGTATATCCCGCTTGATACGAAACGGCTCTCTGGCCAGATGGTTTCAGATCCCAAGACGAGGACGAAGCCGGCCGAAGGAACAGGTACGCATGCCGGCAGTAGCGGCATGGGGGAGGCTACAGGTGCTCTTGATCCCGACGATCCTAGCAAGAAATCCAGCTTGTCGGGACAGCATATTGCAGCCATCATTATCGGGGTGCTGGTATTTGTCCTCGTCATTTCTGCGCTGGCGCTCTGGTTGATTTCGAAGAAGAGGAAGAAGACGGATTTGCGGAGAGGCTCGTATATGCCGCCTTCTGCGCAGTCGTCGCGCCCGTCTACGATTATGATTCCTATGCTTGAGCTTAATCGGACGGAGAGTGAATGGCGTGGTGAGGTGAGGAGTCGGATGGGTGTAAGGTAGTGATGAGATGTGGAGGTTGATGTGAACTGGTTATGTGATCGTGATATAACCAATTTTCGACTGAAACCGGACACATTTACTCTGTCCTAGATATTTAGAAGGGGGATGGAATATCCACCCTTGCCTTGGGGTGGAGACTGTCGCTCTGCTTATTTAGACAGGTGACGATTAGGGGGTGGAGCGAGTAGGGAGAAACGCGAATGGGTGCTTCCACTCCCATCGCTATTTTCGCAAAGCCCTCCCTATTCCGATCCGGAGAAGTACGGGACTTGAATCTGGATATTTCGAAGCAAAACTCCAGCCAGTCAGTCAGCAAGAACCCAGTTAACTGACCAGCTGGCAAAAAGCCCCCCAGTTGCTACAGGTTGATCTATACGCATCATTCGCAAACGACGGGCATGAGAGTAGCTTTTGATATTGTCTGGGTTACCCCCACACTACATAACCCCAACTACGAGACAGAAAGGGCGGTGTCGTTTCTATACTCATCCTACAACTCACTCACTTAACACCGAGACCGAGAATATCCCCCCCCCCACCCACACACACACCAAGAAACCGTTCAGGTTCATTTCAGTACCTTCGTACGGACCTCTCTCTATTGTTGGTAGCTAGCACTATACGCGCTTCCATGGATATCCCTATGCTCGGGTCGACATGTTCATTCCCCGGAGAGGACTCGAAGAGTAGTCATATCGTAGGATCCTGCCTTCCGGACAGCCCCCCAGGGGGGAGGCAAATATGACTTGCTTGAGTTAGAAGCCCTGCCCGCGTGGCCTGCTTCAAGCTTGCAGTTCATATGGGTGTATACATGGACGTCTGGGTGGGGTTATGTTTTTTCTTCTCTTTCTCTCCATTTTTTGACCACCCTGGAGGTTGACATTTCATTTCCAACGAATGAGGCTGCGGTTACTATGAATATGAAGAGGAAGAGGAAGAGGAAGGGTTAAATTCCCTGTTTCGTTGCTTATATTTTGGCGAACCTGCCAATCAATCATCACTTTTGTTTTTTCTTATATATGTATATATATAACTTGGTATGAGGATCTTGTTTGAGAACATTAGATGGTATTGTGTATAATCTATGTAGGAGAGGTTGGTATTAGGGTATATCATATCATATCATATCATTATTATATCAATTTTAGGCGATTAGTTGTATGTTAGATATCCACGTTGAAATAAGGATAATCCGGTCCCTAGATGGGGTTACTAAGTGTACTTTAAAAAAAAAAAAGGGTATATTAACCAAGGATCTACCAGTGGGAGAAGATAGCTAGAAATGCTGTTAATTGGAAAGGATCCATATTAAAACTTATCATTAACCAACAGTAGCCAGTTAGTTTATCTGCACCCCCCTTAAACCACACACCCACTATATACCATGGCAAAATACCCTCAAAGCATTGCTCTTGACAATGAACGAAACTGGGTTATTGGACGAATATAACCACCACCCCCCCCCAAATCTGGAACACAACCTACTTGGATGTCCTAGCTAAGCCAACATGCAGACTCTAGCTCTAGCTCTAGTCCTAGCCCTCTGTTTCTTTTCTTCAGGGTCGAGCTTTTAGACTCTTGACTGGTGCTGAGCTGACGAGGGGGGCTGGGGGGGTGGGGTTGTAGGTTGAGAATGCCATAGCTCCCCATCTCTAGTTTTCGGGATCTAGTTTAAGCTTGTAACTGATGCGAGGGGAAATCGCATGTAGTAGATGGAGGCCAGAGGGTCTTTGGCGAGTAAGCATGCCGTTTGCGGAAAGTATTCCTTGTTGACTAATAGCTTGTTTTCGTGAATTCAGCATTGAGTTTCGCGGAACATGGAGGGGGGGAGTTAGATGTCGGTTGAAACCTCTGGTGATCAAAGTGTGTGTGGGCTGGAAGCGTATGTGTTTAGATTCTTAGGCTCTGCCTCGTTTCTTGATTTTAGGATGGGTTGGGCAAGGTGGGATAGGCAGGTTAGGTTAGATATATGTGCCCAAGGTTGGCTAATGTGATCTTGCCTGCTGGGATGGGAAGGCCAAACCGAAGCTGAGTGTTGCAATAAAATGTCAATGTCGTCCGCAGTCTGCAGCTGCAGATGCCATGCAGTCAGGTTGACAACAGATCCGCGTCAGTGCACGAGGCGAGGGCGAGAGATGATTCGACAGTGATGGGTGAATTTGCGGTGTGGTGCTCGCGTGCGTCGGTTCCGTCATTTTTGGGGGCCGTTTATGGGCAACGGTTGCCAAAAGCGTGACGAATGAGAGGATTTATGCTGTATGTTCGAGGATAGAGTTGCTTTGCTTCGATGATCTGGTGTCCATCATTGTGTCACTACTTCGTACGAAAGCAGAGGCCGAGAGCAAAAGCAGAACCACGAAGTAGATAAGCAGATTTCCCTCGATAAGCGAATGTGGGGAATGAGAATGATCAGACGTGGAGTTCGAGGGCTGATCGACATCGACATGTCATGCCTTTTGGTTTTTGGCTGAATTAAACTAGTTATCGCAAGCAAGTGATGTGCGGCTAAGACTTCGGAAGAACTAGAAGCACGAAGTGTGAATTTTTGCTTTTTCCTTGGCATCAAACTGACCGACAATCTCATAATTTCTTTTTCCCTGACCCGGACAAGAAGCCAATTCGAGCGCTGGTCGGTGGTTAGAAAGCGTTTTATCATCGCTTCCGAGGTACGGATTGGCGGGGTTTCGAGCCGGTAGATTGATATGTTTGTCTTTTTCTGGCAGTGTGGGACTTGAAAAGGCTGAGCCAGTTGGAGATCAGGAGGCATTGGGCGGGGCCAGGGATGATGTTTGGACTGCTGTGGTCCAGCCCATAAGACGGGCGCCGAGGCTGAAATAAAAAAGTGCAGCGCTGATTAAAAAAAGCCAAATTGCGGGGAAATTGATAAAAGGTGGATCATATAGAATATGGAACATACTATCAAAGAGGGCATATGTTGCTGCAGGAGTAGGAGACTCTGAAGGGCATAAAGTAAAGCAATTGGCATAACTCATGGAATGTCCATGGAAGAGGACTGATGATCCTTGGTCATTCTTTCTTCAGCAATTGAGAAGGCATGTTGACATGAAAATTCGCGCCATTTTGCTTGGATAAACTAGTGGCGATGGAATCGAGTTATCCGTGATCGGCATCCGAAACGTTTCGATTCAGAGGCATTCGGACAAGAGCTCAACGTGCCGGCTTGGATGTGATAATATGGGGAGAGGCGGTTGGACTCGGTGTATCCATGCTAGGCCTTGCCCGGGATGCAGCTTGGAAAGGGGGGGAATGGGTTTATGCAGAAGCAGTCGATCGTTGTTCATTTTCCGTCCTGTGAATGATCAATGGAACAACTCACCTTGGGGGTATCACGACCTGCAAGACGCCGGATTATTTCGATTATCTGAACTCGTTAAGCCGCTCTGAGGGAAATCACCGTTCAATTTTTGGAAGGGGGATACTCCGAACTGGTCTGGAAAATATATTCAATTCTGGGGCGTGAAATCTGGGATGACGTGGAACGTGTGATATTTGATATTTGATGGTCATGTAAAATGACGCGTTCGTCGATCACATTATATCGTTTATTTTTCATTAACAGGGAGTTATAAAGTTAGGAGGGGACGGCATGGATATCATATATAGATCATTTTATGGCGTTTGGCTCCATCCTTTCAGGCTCGAGAAAGGAAGAGCGATGCAGACATACAATGTCTAAAATGAAACTCATAAATTAGCTGCCAGATGCAACATTAGCTTGTTGGCGAGACTGTGGTCGGCACATGGGAGCAGGCATGTTAGCTAATAACTCGGATAACATGACTTGAAGTAGCAGCTGGCTAATTTAACAGAAAGTGAGATCTGAAACTTGTATTTACCATTGGAGGACAGCTTCCCAGCTGTCGAACAAAGCGTTTCCTGCCTATAATACAAGGGCCATAGCTGTCAGATTAGTTAAAGTTTTTTTGACGACATCATCGGGAGGCACCGAGTCGGGCTTGGGAAGGGCTGCTGGCGGGAGCACAGCCTCCGCGTTTGATCGAGACTTGTTGGAGCGGAATAGTCGCTGTTAACGAAGCGCTAAAACGAAGGCAGGTGACCATCGACAGCCTGGTAAGACATCCCCAGCTCGAGAAACACAGCTAGGGTCGAGCTACTCGAGCATGGAAGAACCCGGCGGGGGGGACCAAGGGGGATGCAAAAGCGGTCGACGTTGCTGGCGGAGGTTGAGGTTGGAATTAGGGTTAGGGCAAGTTAGGGCAAGCATGGGCCGGGGTGTTGGCCCGTCTTGCCGAGCCAAGTGGAGCAGTCTGGGCGGTCAACGACACCCTTCCAACTTCGCAAGCGCAACGTCAAGCCTTCGACGCTGTCAACACCCGGCCAACAAAGTCGTTCACGGCACTCGGAATGGCATTGCAGAGACTGGGGCGCCAGATCTACCAAGCGGACACGTCTTCATGTGTTTCGACTCCATAATCGATGCTTTTAAGTTTTGGCCCTCATAGCAGCCCTTATCAGCCTCGTCATCTACCTGGCGGCGGCAATAATATGGCCAATCCCTAGCCTGATATTGTTGATAGAGAGCCCCGTCCAGTCTTCCCCGTTCGCCCACGCCACCCGAGAGTCCGAGACCTGGCGCCGTTCTTGACGGACCGTGGGTACCGATCAGGGCCCACTGATCTCATCCTCATGCCGCCATCCCGCCATGCATTGCTGACCCATTCCTGCTTCTCAATGGCCAGGTGTTCATCATGTGTGCACCGCACATACCTGCGGTTTGTTTGAGATGGCAATTTGCGATGCTTCAGTAGTCTCCAGCGATACATGCATGGATCTGAATTGACCCGGCGGCTGGTATGTATGGACCCAATTCTTCCAAGCGCAACGAATATCGAGCCTGTAAAAGTTCTTCCGTTTGCCAGATGTAGGCGCATCCCCCGCCCCTGTGGTGGACCATTTTAGATCCCAAATCTTCACCCCAAATATCCCTACCACCATTTCTGGGAAGCGGGGCCTGTACCGCTCGGAAGAACCTCCGCGCTCGCCGCGATTCCGCCAGCAACCAAGTCTTGAAATGCAAGAAGTGCAAGGTCCGGGTGTCTTCAGTAATCCCAATTAATTGCGTTTGTTGTTCGTTCTATGCGACTCAACTCTAAACCCCGGGCATTTTGGCTCCCTTTAAATCCTGGCGTGGATAGCTCTTGCAGCTCCCAGTGCATATGGCCCCGCCCAAAACCCCGACTGATTGTGATATCGAAACTCTCTCTACCTAGCAATTCTTGATTTCTTCACACCTTTCGTTTCTCTCACCTTCAACCTCCTTCGGCTCTCAGCTCCTAGTGGTACTTTGCTCAAGCGACCAGCAAATCCCACGGGACAGAGGGATTCATAGCTTTGGGTATCACAGACCGTCGAAGGCAAATATACAAAAAAGCAAATCAAAAATATAGTGCGTGTGTGCTTGGATGTTTCGATTCTTACGGAAGCTCTGTCGCGATCCCGGACTTTCTGACAAGACTGCGGCGGACAATCTTGATACCACACCAACACCCAGTCAGACCATGGACCCCACCGGCGGAACCACAACGCTGGTGAACAGTAATACCAGTGTCCAGAATACTGCTATTAAAGAAGGGGTCTCTTCCTCCGCCACCTCAGACCCTCCTGCCGCCAAGAAGAAGAAGAAGAACACCGACGTTACCCTGCTCAAACAAACCATGACTGGCAAAAAGATTTTCTCCAAGGAGCGGCCTGATGATAATGCTCGACATCTCGCATCGACGTTGACTCTTGAGGAACAGGTATAATGATATCGTCTTTTTCTCTTCCTTACCCCTCCCCATTTCTCCTTCCCCTTGTGTCAATATGTCGACATATTCTTTCCGCTTGGGTCCAGTCGATCCATTTGATATGAGTACTGCAACAAGTCATAGGAGCTGACTTGTCCATATAGGTCTCATTGCTTGCTGGTGCAGATTTCTGGAAGACCGTTCCTATACCTTCGAGGGGTATTCCAGCTATCAAAACTAGTGATGGCCCTAATGGAGCCCGCGGTGCTTTTTTCAAAAATGGAACACCGGTAAGATCTTGCCGTGTCCTGAATGGGGAGGCAGTGGATCACTTTGCTCATTCGTCCATATAGGCCGCCTTGTTCCCAGCTGGTGTATCGCTCGCTGCCACCTGGGACTTGGAGTTGATGTACGAGGTGGGCCAACACCTAGCCGCCGAAACCAGGGCAAGAGGGGCAGACGTCCTCCTTGCGCCAACCGTTTGTCTACACAGATCCCCGCTCGGAGGGAGGAATTTTGAGTCATTTTCCGAAGATCCATATCTCACTGGCAAGCTGGCAACTGCGTATATTCAAGGCTTGCAAAAGTGTGGCGTGGCTGCCACCATCAAACACTATGCTGTCAACGAGCAGGAAACGTGGCGTATGTCGGTCAACGCTGCTGTTGCGGAGAGGCCCTTACGGGAACTCTACCTAAGACCATTCGAGATGGCCATTAGAGACGCAAAACCATGGGCCGTTATGTCCGCATATAATCAGATAAATGGGACACATGGCGATATGAACGAGCATACTCTCAAAGATATCCTGAGAGGCGAATGGAAATTTGATGGGTAAAGTTCTCCCCTCAACCCTGACCGTACCCCGCTCCAACGCCGCCACCAATTATCTTCCACCCAACTCCCATGCCTTGAAGCACAAACCAGCTGACATCCAAGTAGTTGTGTTATGTCCGACTGGACTGGTACTAACTCCGTTGCGGAGTCCATCGCCGCAGGGTGCGATCTTGAAATGCCAGGTCCCACCAAATGGAGAGGTGAACGTGCCATCCGTGCTGTTCACGAGGGTGAACTGAGCAGGGAGGCAGTGGAAAGAGCTGCGGGAAATGTCCTCTATCTAATCGAAAGAGTCCGTCGTGGCCAACCAGTTGGTGAAGAGCCACCAGAGAAAACTGACGATACCCCTGAACGTCGTCAACTTATTCGAAGGGCCGGAGTGCAGGGTTTGACATTGCTTAAAAATAATGGTGTCCTACCGATCAGCGCCGGGAAGAAAATTGCTATGATCGGGCCAAACGTTAAGCGGACCATCGTTCACGGAGGCGGCAGTGCAAGTCTTAAGCCTTACTACGCCATAAATCCTTATGACGGCCTACAGTCACAACTTGATGACGAATTGATCTACGCGCGTGGTTGCGATACTAACAAATGGCTTCCTCTAATATCGGATGCGGATCTCACTACCCCAGACGGCGCCCCTGGAGTTGTCGTCGAGTTCTTCCACGGTGACATGTTCAAAGGGCCTCCGGCATTTATTCACCACAAGGCCCAAACCGACCTGTTTTTGTGGGACTCCGCTCCCATGGAAGTTTTGCCAGCATATTCATTCAAAGTCAAGGCTAAACTGACCCCAGCTACGACTGGCCATCACACCATCGGATTTATGACTGTTGGCCCTGGACGGCTTTATGTCAATGATGAGCTCTTCATCGACAACTGGGATTGGACTGAAGAGGGAGAGGCAATGTTTGATGGCTCAGTTGATGTCCTGAAAACAATCCATCTTGAAGCTGGGGTTACCGTCGACCTCCGCGTCGAAAGTACAAACGAAGTGCGGCCTATTTCCAAGAAATCATTCTCTGGCCGAACTCACCAATATGGAGGATGCCGAATCGGATACCAAGAAGAGTCGAAGGCGGATCTTATCCAGGAAGCTGTCGATGTAGCAAAGTCCGCTGATGTTGCTGTCGTCGTTGTTGGTTTGGATGACGAATGGGAGTCGGAAGGATATGATCGCGGTACTATGGATCTCCCCAAGGATGGGAGCCAGGACCGCTTGATTTCCGCAGTTGCAAAGGCGAACCCTAACACCATCGTTGTTAACCAATCCGGCACCCCTGTTACTATGCCGTGGGCGGATGAAGTTCCCGCTATCATTCAAGGATGGTACCAAGGGCAAGAAGCTGGCAATGCTCTGGCAGACGTTCTTCTCGGCCACGCTAACCCAAGTGGAAAGCTTCCTACAACATTTCCTAAGCGCCTTGCTGACAATCCTGCTTACCACAACTGGCCTGGCGAGAATGAGCAAGTTGTTTATGGCGAAGGAATGTACATTGGATATCGCCACTACGATCGCACTGGCATCGACCCCCTTTTCCCCTTCGGGCACGGTTTATCGTACACTACCTTCACCTATGGCGAACCTACGATAAGCAACAAAAAGCTTGGGGATGCTCCGCCATTGAATACTATCACAGTATCTGTACCCATCACAAACAGCGGTGCTGTTGCTGGCGGTGAAGTTGTTCAGGCATACGTCAGGGACCAGGTCTCGAGGCTGCCCCGTCCGGAAAAGGAATTGAAGGCGTTCGCACGAGTTGAACTTGCACCCGGCGAGACGAAATGGGTCCACCTTGTCCTTGACAAATACTCCGTCGGATACTACGACACTAGTCTTGCAGCTTGGATCGCTGAGGAAGGGGTTTTCGATGTGCTTCTCGCTTCTAGTGCAGCAGATGTTCGGTATGTTAATATATTTTGTCCTGGTTTTGTTGTCCCCGGTCTCTGTAATACTAATAAATATGTTTTCAATTCTAGGGGCCAAATTTCCTTCGAGGTTACCGAGTCCTTCACCTGGATTGTTTAAACGGCTTTTTCTCTAAAACATTTTTGTTCTTATGACCTCTATTTCATCTTGATGCGCATATTGACTTTGTTTGCACAAATCCGCTTTTTTCCCATGCACTTTCTATAGCTGGCTCTAGTCTCATTTCTTCTATTGTCTATATATGATTTATGTCATTTGTCTTCGATTCTGGCCTTCGTGGAAACTTCCGGATAGATATATACTCCTTTACAGACATCGCACATGACTACACGACAATGACCCCCGACATAACTTACTTTGCTTCTTTATTTTGTCGGTACATACGGATAATGCCAGGTCTATGGCCCAATATTTCTATCAATGAGATACCACCATCGAATCCACCTATGAAACTCTACAATCACTCCCTAGTCGTTACTAATCAGGGGCACGGATTGTGCTTTTACCTATCATCAATTTCTTCCATTCCAGATTTCTTCAGCGATCTGTCCTTTCTGCGTTCCCTTGGTTGTACGTATCCCTATGGACTTGTGCGCTTTCATCATTCTAAGGTTAATATCACCCTTTTTCTCTCTCATGGCCGTTCTCTCTAACCTAATATACCTGGGGTTTGCTTGTCTGCACAAGTAACATACTTTGTCTACTCATAGCTTCCCGAATTTTTGTTGTTTATTCAGGTTGTTAGAGCCATATTTTAACAACCTCTATGATGAACCTACTATTTAATATCTAAATGCATATCAAACCCACATGCATGTCCTACCCTAGTAGTATGCCCATCAGATAATAAATGCAGCAAACCGAAATAACGGGCGAACGGAAGCTAGCTAACAACCGACTAGCTAACTATGATATTTTTTAGATCCGCAATGATCAACTATCAGGTAAATCCAAATACCAAAGTGACAACAAACCATGATAAAGGCAATGAATGCAAAGGAAATCATAAAACAGACCACAGAATTGAACCCCCAAATTTAGGATATACAAGTATAGTTACGTAGCAAGCAAAATAAGCCAGAGCCAAAACGAAAAAAAAGTTCCCGCTCATGCGGACCGATTGGCCGGATAAATACCCTTCCCATCCTATCTCTTGCGATCCCGCCCGGACTCTTTTAAAGACTAGGGAAGGGGAAGAGCAGGGCATAAACCTGAAACGCTCACACCGCGGGGGCGGCATGTTTGGGTTATCGGATCTGGGCTCCGTTGACGAGCAGGTAACCGGCCATATAAAATAAGGGTAGGGACTGGGATGTGAGCGAGACTTTGTTTTTCGATTGAGAATGCCGACAGAACAAGAGGGTGCGTGCGCGGGCATGGGTATAAACTGATATGTATGTAATGAGGTCTGGGAATGGTGTATCGTGGTTTTTTCCTTGGAATATATTAAGGGGAGGCGGGTTAGATCTCTTGGTTTTTATATCTGGGAAGGAAAGAGATGATACGGGGATATCTAAACTCGTTGATGAAGAGGCTAAACAGATGGGACATGATCATCCCGGAAAACGCCTGGATATCTAACTTGTTTGTGGTAATTAATAAATAATGTGCATCAGTTGCCCGGGGAATGGGAAGTGGGTTTGAAGTAGAAACCAAATATATCAAATATGTCTAGTTGATATTGAGGGTATGTATGATTCTGTTTGGATAGTTATCCGATCCATGTTGTCCACTAGACCTCAATGATTTACCACTCTTTCGGATGGTATTAGACGTCTCATCTCTGTTCCAACCTGGACCAAGCATTCTCATAGGCCAATTATCAACAGTCCCTACCACGGCCTGTTTCTGGAATTCTTAAGGGAAAGAGGACGAATGTGTCCAGTTGAGGGCATTCTGGGATTTCCAGCGCCACTGGGTGCCTGGATACGATTGGCGTTCCATTTATTTTTCTTGTTCGAGTGCCTCGGCGGTGGTTACGGATCAACGGGTTTCCGTCACAGGAGACGCGGGACTTTCAAGGCTGAGTCCTTTGGATTCTATCGTCTTGGGAAGTTCTGCTGGCTGGGAGATGATATATCATTCAGCGGGCGTTGGCTGTCTTGAGTCAATATGCATCGACCACTGAAACCCGTCAAAAGAACGGTCTGAGGTTTAAAGGCTGTACATCCTGAATCTAAATTTACCAGAGACACAGCATAGTCACGGCCTGTTTCCAAACCACCGCATTGAATTGTCCAGCAGGAGATACCAGCCAACGCTTGGGTCCCCTCTAGTCCATCAATGCATGATGGAGAACCACCGAGCCTCCATAGCCCAGACAATCCAGAAATAAGAGGACAACCTTGAAAGACGAGAAATTCCCCCCAAGCGGAAATCCTGAAGTGTAAAGCCCCTCATTTTGATACTCCCGCTTACCTCAGCAAGAAATAGGCGTGGCCGATATCGGTGGTTCCCGGCTGGATAGGGGTGGGTGAGGTTGCAATGACGTCCATATACACCCTATAGAAACTTACTTACTACTAATTAGGGTCATCATTTTCTGGTGGTATATAAGAAGAGGAGATCATGTTAGAGTTGTGTATACTGAGCCACTCCGGATCCTGTTGCGAGAATACTGGTATTGTTCTCTTGTTGGGAGGTTTCGAACTGCTAGAGGTAGTAGTAGTAGTAGTAGACTAGATCTGGTGGAAGCGCATATACAGGCCTGAATACACTGTTCCGTCGAATCCTACAATATCCCGTGCCATCAACTAACTGACGAAAGAAACATTCCACAACAATCTACAAGTCAAAATGGCACCGACCCAAATGACCACCAGTGAAAACAAAGACCACTGGTCCGCCGAGGTGCGCACCCCCTATTCCCTATCCAAACCAAAAGACATACATAAACACCACCCCATCTAACCCCTCACCCACCAGGCATACAGCGCATCCGCCGCCTTCGTGCCCAAACTCACCCAAAAGGTCCTGCACTACCTCGACCCCCAACCAACCGAGCGTGTGCTTGACGTTGGCTGCGGCGACGGGAAGTTCACGGCAAACTTCATCCCGCATGTAGCATCCGTGCTAGGCATTGATGCGTCGCCGTCGATGATTGAGTCTGCGAAGAAGGACTACGGGGGGACCAATGCTGAATTTCGGGTTGTGGATTGTAGGTATCTAGATAGGGAGGGGGGGATTGTCGATGGGACGTGGGATAAGGTGTATGTATTTGATTTTTTTTTTAATCTGATCCAAAACTCCACACCCCATAAAACACTTGTTCGGTTCTTTCTATGGCTGTCATTTCTTTCATTTCCCAAAAAAAAAAAAAAAAGACTCATACATACACCACCAACCAGCATCTCCAACGCCGCCCTCCACTGGATCCTCAAAGACCCCAACACCCGCCTCTCCGTCCTCACCGCAATCCACACCAGCCTAAAGCGGCACTGCGGCGTCTTCATCTTCGAAATGGGCAGCCACGGCAACGTGCCCGAAGTGCACACCGCCCTCCTCGCCGCCCTCACGCACCGCGGCGCAACAATCGAGCAAGCACGCGCCGCAAGTCCCTGGTTCTTCCCGTCCGAGCACTGGATGCGCGCCACCCTGGAGGGGGTCGGGTTCCGGGTTGAGAAGCTGGAGGTTGAGTATCGGCCTACGAAGTTGACGGTGGAGGTTGGGGGGGGCATTGAGGGGTGGGTGAGGTTGATGGGGGCGGAGATGTTGGAGGTTTTGGAGGCTGGGGAGGAGAGGGAGGGGGCGGTGAGGGAGGTTTGTGAGGTGCTTGAGAGTGTTATTACGAGGGAGGAGGATGGGAGTCGGTGGTTGGGGTATGTGAGGTTGAGGGGGGTTGCGGTGAAGAAGTGAGGAGGATTGGGGAGGCTGGGTTTGGTTGTTATGTGTGTTTATGGCGTTCTTTTGGGGTTGAACATTGAGTATGAGAATGAGATTGTCAAATAATGGGGAGATTGGGAACATAATCCGGGCAATTTGGAGAGGAGGGCTGAACATAACGTCCAGATATAATATGAAACGGAATGGGTTTTTGAAACAGAGGATCTTTCCATGGGTTGACCTTCACATTAGTCTTTCATTAAAATGGCTGATGCCTCTTACCAGCTTTGCAACATCATCATCAGCTCAACCCCCTTTAAAATAAAATAAAACTGACCAAAGCAATGTTCTCGCATCCCTAGTCCGCCCCCCATTAAATCTCTAGGAAAACAGGGCAGTTCTGAAATGAGACGGAGACAAAAAAGAAGTCGAAAAAGGAAAAACAAAAGCCAAAAAAAGAAATACAACAGTCCAAACTATCCCAAAGACGGAAACCAATCTCCACCACCAACCCCCCTATATCCCCCAAATCCCCATACCATTCCCCCGAAAACACCACCAGGCCTAGCAAAAGTAGGAAACAGGGGGTTTTCGGTAGGAATAGGCAAGGAAAATAAGAGAAAAGGACGGGATGATAATAGATAGGGGAGTCGCCATTGGGTCAGCTTTTCAGTTTTTCTCTTTGGCTTTTTGGTCCTCTTCTCCTCCTTCTTTATCAATCTTGCGCTTTTCTCGAGGATCATGGTCCTCGAGGGTGCTTGTGATCTACCGACCATGGGAATGGAAGGTTGGTAGACGAATAGGCTCTGTTCTTGAGCAGCGCGTTTGGGGTTTGCGTTTCTTCCCATCTGGCAAATAGCCATGTTTTGGGGCAATTAACAAGGAAAGGCAAAATTGAGAATGCAAGGCGAAGAATAACGGAGGTGTGATTATGATACACGGGTCGTCTAAAAATACATAAAGGTGATGTGTAATATCGCGCTTCTAGATATATAGTGAAATCGTGAAATCGACGGTCTATATCACGGTGTTTGGTAAGTCCGTCAAAACCAAAAAGAGGGGGAGAATGTGTCTAGCAAAATGCTACAAAATGCAAGGTTTGAAAGGAAAGGAGAAAAATGCACATGACCGTTTATACCGCAATCTAAGCGGCTCCAGTCGCAGCATTCTCTTCTTCAGGACCGGGGGTACCGTTTTCCTCAGGCCCCAGAGAAAGCTTTCTCACGTCCCAACCATCAAGTTCCAGTCCGTCTTTCTTCTCGCCCAAAAGGCAGAAGATCCGACGCGAGCCATCGACCAGAAACCTTTGAGCAGCGTTGTTCACATCCTCAGCAGTGACGTCGAGAACCTGCTCGCGCCAGCGCTGATCCATCTCCTGCGTGACACCGGTCATGAAGTATCGTTGTCCTTCTTCATCGACGCTCTGGGGGGCATCGAGGCCTTGGAAGATGCCAAGTTTCGCCTCGTCAAGTTCCCGGGGTGTCCAGGTACGGTCTCGGGCGAAAACTCCGGCGTTATTGAAAACTTTCAAGGAATTCATTGGGTTAGGGTCGCGATAGCTCGAGAAACTGAAATAGCCTTGGATGGGTGCACTGCTAGCCCCAGCACCATACGCACCGCCCTTCTCGCGGATCTCGGGGTGGAGGTAGTTGTGCGTCAGGAGTTGAGAGAGGACACTAAGAGACGCGCTTGCCGGGTTGGTGAAAGTTGTTGTAGGAAGGGCAAGGCCAGAGTATGAGACTTTGTAAGGGAGGTTATACAGGATTTTCTCAGCGGAAGAATTTGGAATAAATGCTTGTGTTGTCGATGGTGGGCTAAGGTTGCGGGGGAGACTATCAAGCCAGTTTTGTAGAGTGGCTTCGTTGGCGCTGGCGCTTGCGGGTTCGCAGACTAGACGCACACGGAATTTGGGAGATTTCGAAATCGCAAACGTTTGTATCAATTGGAGTTTCCGGATCAGCTCTTGGAGACGTTCAGGGGAGGTTTCTGCATCATGAAGCAATCTGGCGGTGGCTTGGACCTGTGACAGACCCGACTGTTGCTCGTTGATCCAGAGTTTCTTTGAAAGCCCGGAAGTAGCAACATTCACAGCATATCGATGACCAGAGCCCGCGACAGCATCGATGGCGCCATTGGTTGATGATCTCAGTAGCTCCTGAATCATCCTTGGAGCATCAGCGCTCGCGAAATCGGTCTCCGTAACTAGCGCAGATACCATCTCTAGCATTGTGGGTAAATTCTTGTCGAGCGAATAGCCGGAAAATTGGAGACCCTCAGAGTAGCCATCCAGCGATGTTGGAGAGGATACGATGAAAGACGACGATGAGATACCTCCAGTCTTGAGTTTTATCAAGTCCTCCCACTGCTCCATGCTCCGCCCGGGGGTCCCAAGTCGCATGATACAGTCATTAAACAGGGGCATCAGCAGTCGCAGCTCATCAGGAAGATCTTCGAAAGCGTTCATAGCCTGGAAGTACGAGAGGCCGTTGGTTGGGGCTTCTCTCCAAACCACTTCGACATTGTCTACTTTTGACTCTCTGACCGTTTTCCATTCCTTCTGTCTTGAGATATCTTTCACATGGAGAGATGGCAAGCAGCTAAGATCAGCATGCTGAGCCGCTTCTTGTACCCCCAATAGTTCAAGTTCTTCCTTCTTGAGTTGTTCCACTGCAGATTCAAGAGACCCGACCGCTGCAGTTAGCTCAGCCATTTTCGCCTCCTTTCTGGCGAGCTCCATTTCATCCAACTGCTTATTATAAGTTGGCGAGCCGACCATAGTGAAGGAGACAGATTTGTCGCTCATCAGATATTTCTTCATCAACTCCTCCAGATAGCCGCCTTTCTCGTAACGTTGCTTGAACTCGTTGATCACGTCATTCCAGGCAAGCTCTTTCATAGGATTGGATCCATTGAACCAGGAGGATATCGTCTTCTCCATAATCCCAATTCCAAAATTTGCCGTCTTGTGTCTCAAGGCAAGCTCCAGTTGGTGCAAGATACCTTGAACTTTTTGGTCGTTAAATCCAGTGGCCAATGACTCCTGGAAAACATTCTGCACTTTCTCCTTTACCAGGCCCGCATCTTTCTCGGAGACTCCGTTCACACCAACTGAGAACACGGGGACTTTCCCTGACGTATCCAACCCGGTGTTTGGCGTGAACGAGGACCCAATTTCGCTTTCAACCAATGCCCTATAAAGAGGGGACCCATACCCGTCAAGCAACAAGGACGATAGAATGCCGAGTGAGAAAGTTTCGACAATATCCGTGGAATCGCCAGCAAACCAGGATACCGAAGTTTTGAACTGCTTATCCTCACTTGCAAACGAGTCGATGGGTCCTGGAACAGTAAAAGAGATAGGTCCATCGGCCAGGTTTCGTGGCAGCTTTACGTCGCGATCCGGTAAAGATTTCTCAAAGTTATCCAACACAGCGCCAACTTGTTTCAGATGATCGCCTAACGACATATCGCCATAAGTGAAAACCTTCGCATTGCTGGGATGATAATTCTTCTTCGAAAAGTCGACCAGTTGCTTGTGGGTTAGATCTGTGATGTACTGCGGGTCGCCTCCTGAGTTGTTTATAGCAGGGAATATGTGCTCCTTGAACTTGATGTAGTACAAGTAATTTGCATCCGACATTTGTCCCTTCATCTCATTATAGACCACTCCTTTGAAAACGACATCGTCTACAGTCGCAGGCGTGTTGTTCTCTCCCTCTTTCTGGGCTAAGGCTGCGCGAGGATCCTCGGGGCCCAGGCGCCATCCTTCTTGTCGGAAATCCTCCTCCTTCAATAACGGGTGCAATGTGGCATCCAGATAAACGGATAACAAATTCTGGAAGTCCTGTTTATTGGTTGTGGCAAAGGGGTAGGTGGTATGGTCGGAGGAAGTGAAGGCGTTCATAAAATTCGAGAGGGAACGAGGGAGCATCTTGAAAAACGGGTCGCGAACAGGGTATCTTTAGATTTAGATGGTGATTAGCAACCCAGCCAACAAGATCAAAGAATAATGGGGTCCTCCTACTTCTGGCTTCCACAGAGGGTGGTGTGCTCCAGGATATGAGGCACACCAGTGGCATCTGGAGGGTTTGTCTTGAAGCCAATGCCAAAGACATTATTCTTGTCATCCCTGGCCACATGGAGATAATCTGCCTCCGTCTTGTCGTGTTTGAGCAGGACTGCCGTCAGATGGAGTTCCGGGACATGCTTCTTCTCCTGGACTGTGAAGCCATGGAGGCGCTCCCCGACTGCGGGATAGCTGTCGAGCTGCGTGACCGAGGAAGCCAATCTCCGGCCCTGGGCGAACGGATATCCGCGACTGACTTTCCTCTGCAGCGGGAGGTATGAGGGAGACCTCGACGCGGCGGGTCTGAAGAGGGTGTTGGCTGATCGAAGCATGGTGATGGTGGTAGCGGCGGGCTGGGCGGTGCGAGGTCGAGGAGAGGTTCAATTGATAGCACCCGGTTACAGCTCAGCCATAGGTATGTGTCTGCTGTAATGAGCGGCGGACGAAGCTAGGAATGGAGATACCAAGATGTAGAGCAGCCCTCGCAGCAGCGGAGAACTTGTCGGGGATAGTTATAGCAGACAACGGGAATGGCACACAGCGCAGATAGACAGCAACAACAACAACACGACAGCAGACTGGACACAGACCGTCAGAAACAGCAGTAGAGATAACTAATAGAATGCTGGAGGAAGAGAGTAGAGAGAACTAATGCTGGAGGTTGGATATTTTCTGCCCGTTCTGCCGAGCGGTCAGCCACAGCCCAGCCACAGCGCGTGGCTGCGGGTGTGTTGAGCCAGAACTCGAACTTCCTTCAATATCTGCACCGGCCGCTCTCCCAACCCGCTGCCGAACTCCATGCGCCCCGGCATCTCGCTGCTGTTTGTGCTGCCCGTTTCCCGCCCGTCTACTGGTGCTGCAGCTCGCACTCGCCGCTCCGCACCCGCCGTGTCGCGCGTTTTCCCGCCCAGGTCCGCCGCTGCTTGCTCTTGAAAAATTCGCTGGGCCCGACTCGGCCGTCGACTCGACGCCCCGGGCGCGGTTTTATGGGCTGTTCGCCCTGAAACTGCGAGACGAGCATTGGCTGCAGCGCGCGAGGCCCAGCTATGGCAACGGCCGCCTCGCATGCCCCCTCAGGTTTCAGCAGCTCCAGCGCATCGCCCGCCGCTTCTTCGCACGCGCTCCCGTCGCCCAGACCCGAGCCGCTGCCAGGCACGACTCACACCGCAATGGCCCCGTCCACCATGGGCAAGAAGGCAAAGGGCAAAAAGCCCGCAGACCCCAGCGAGACTTCGAAACTGCTGGCCGCCAAGATCTCGCAGCTCGAGCAGGATGCCGCCGGCGAGAAGGACCAGGAGGCTGAGATTGGTATGTTGATGCTGTTGATCTGTTGACGCTGTTGATGCTGTTGATGCTGTTGTCCTGTGCTGTTTGATACCGCTTGCCGTGTTGCTGGGGTTTTCCAGCGTCCGGGTACAAGAGCAAGGCTTACATGTCCTACTTAATCTACAGAACGAGAAGTCAAGAAAGCCACGCGGGACTTGAACCAGCTCCTGAACAATATAGAGTCGCCCATGACACGCCTCGAAACTGTCCACAAGAAATACACCGAGCTGCTGGCTGATATGAAAAAATTGGACCGGGACTACGCCAAAAGCAAGAAACGGGCCGACCAGCTCCAGAAGGACCAGGATAAGGGCAAGTCTGAGCTCAATAAGACGGCGACTATGAAAGATAAGCTTGAGAAGCTTTGTCGGGAATTAACAAAAGAAAACAAGAAGGTCAAGGTGCGTCACTGCTTGGGCGGTTTTGCGAATCAAATTTTGGATAGAACAACGTCTGATCGATGGGTCTCAATGTGTAGGACGAGAACAAGAGACTTGAGGATACGGAAAAGAAAGCTCGTGGCATCGTGAACGCACGACTAGACTCACTTCTATTTGATATCCAGGACTTTGTGACCGCTAGGGGAGACTCTCGGGGAGAAAAAGCAGACATGGACTTGGATGATGCGTAAGCGCGGCACCGTCACAACTCCCTATTTCTGCCACTGACATCTGCCAGGATACGCGCAAAAATTAAAACCATCGGTGAAAAGTATGAGGCCCGGGAACAACACTACAAGGCCCTGCTCCGCAGCAAAGACGCAGAAATCCAAAGCCTCGCCGCCAAATACGAAGAGCAGAGACGTGGGGCGGAAAGCGAAGCTGCGAGATGCCGCGCCTTGAGCACCCAAGTGTCCACCTTTTCACAAACCGAAGCCGAGCTCCGAAGCCAGCTCAACATTTACGTAGAGAAATTCAAACAAGTAAGCTACCCCCGTCGTCACGCATAATTTACCGCTGTGGCATTTACTAACAAAATCAATAGGTTGAAGATACGCTAAATAACAGCAACGAGCTCTTTTTGACGTTCCGCAAGGAAATGGAGGAAATGGCCAAGAAGACTAAGCGGCTGGAAAAGGAAAACATGACTCTCACCCGGAAACACGAGCAAACGAACCGCAACATTCTCGAGATGGCGGAAGAACGGACTCGCAATAACGATGAGCTAGAAAAGTGGCGCAAGAAGAGCAACAACCTCGAAGCCCTTTGCCGGCGTATGCAGGAACAGGGCAGAGGTCAAGCCCTTACTGGCGAGCTTGATGCAGAGGATGATGAAGGAACGGAAAGCGAATACGACGACGAATACGAAGATGAGGAGGATGACGAAGATTTGAGTGATGAGGGAGAATATGAAGTTGATCACCATGGAGACCATCATCACCATCACGCCGCCGGACACCGAGCTCCTGAGCAAGGGAGACCCGTTTTTGGACCCCCACCACCACCCGCTCTCGCCGACCCGAGATCCAACGGTCACCGGGGTGTGGTAAATGGAGTTAAGCATTAAAAAAAAGAACAAAAAAAGATGAAAAAAAGAGAAAACATAAATATACCACAAGGATGGGAGCTGGGTATCGCATGTTGCTGTCCGTGCAATTTTTTTTGTTCAAGAAAAGTTGTGGGAAGTGGCAATTGACCAGCTGGATAAATTCTCGGTACTATGCGGTGATGGATGGGGTGTTATATTTGCACGACGCCCCCAACCTTCGCCCTTCTCGTTAACTCTCCCACCTTCAGTCCTGTTTCTTTTCCTGTTAGAAGTTTACATCTTGTTTGTTTATTATTATCAAATCCGCGTGTCCTTTTAAACTCATCTATCCTCCTACACTCCCAATCTTACACCTCATTCTACAGTATATTATACAAGGGTATTATTAAGGGCATTACCAAGGACAGGCAGTAGTTTTGACTTGGGGAACTGAGCATAGAAGAATAATCCGTTTCATAGGTCTCTATTCCTAAGAACTCCATCGATAGATCGTGTGCTCGATGAAGGGATATAAGCAGCAAGTCCTAAGACGAATGGCTCATCACATATAGACATAACCAAATTCAAACATAGGCAAACCAACGCAGAATAATACAAACAGTAAAAAACCTTCAGTCACTCAATTCACAGCTTGCTCCCCGCCCCCAGATACGAATTCCCAATCTTCAACATCCGCGATGCCTCCTCCACCATCTCCTGCACAATGACACCAGCAGGCTTAATATCCTTAACAACCGCACAAACCTGGCCCATCAAGAACGGCAAATCAACCTCCTTCCCATCCTCAAAGTCCTTCATAATCGGCACAATCCCCTCAGAAGTCAACTTCCTAATCTCCTCCGGCCTCTTCTCCCACTCCGCCACATACTCATTCGGCAACACCCTCAGCGGCCTACCCGAAACCACCAAGGTCCGAATAGTATCCCCAAACCCTGCCCCCACCACCGCCTCCTTATGCATCTGGCTCGCCCCGCTCTCCTCCGCAGCCACAAACCGCGTGCCAACCCACACCCCCGCCGCCCCCAGCATCAACGACGCCGCCAAACTACGCCCATCACTAACCCCACCCGCCGCCACAACCATCGCCGGCTCCCCCGTCAGCGGGCTCTTATACCTCCTCGCCACATCCACGACCGCAGGAATCAGCACCGAAAACGGAACGTCCCCCGTATGCCCACCCCCTTCCCCGCCCTGCGCACAGATAATATCCACACCAGCCTTCAGCGCCTTCTCCGCATGCCGCGGCGCCCCAACCATATTCATCACCAGGATCCCAGCCTCATGCAGCCTCTTAATCGTATGCGCCGGCGGGATCCCCACCGCGGAGACAAACAGCTTCGCGCCGTGCTTGATCGTCACCTCGATCAGCTCGTCCAGCTGGCCGTGTGTGTAGTCGTGGTTTGTCTTGCGCGCGCCGTCGCCGACTTTGGGCAGCGCGAGGTCCACGCCGAAGGGGAGGTTGGGATCCTTGAGGTGGGATTTTAATTCGACGAGCATCTCGTCGAGTTGCGCGGGCGAGTAGCCTAGGCCGCCGACGGTGCCGAGGCCGCCTGCGTTGGAGACGGCGGCGGCGAGCGGGCCGCCGGAGGTTTTGGCCATGCCGGCTAGGAGGATGGGGTGGCGGATGCCGAGGAGGGAGCAGAGGGGGGTGGTGATTTGGGACATGGTGGTTGTGCGGGTGGTGTGTGGTTGTTTGAGAGGGGGTTGGAGGTTTGAGGTTGGATGGAGGTGGGAGGAGGTATCAATAAGTCAATTCGGAGATGGGGTGAAGGGTAGGAATTGAGAGGTGAAATGGATTTTATAAACAGCAGACAAGGGGACTTGTCAATGGGTATATATATGAAGATGCAAGGAGGTTGTTAAACAGGGAGCTATGACCGATCCCGAGATAGCTCCAGTTTGCCGGGGAACAGTTAGCCGACCGACCACAGACCAACGGAGATAGTTATATTTTTCTTGCTCCGTGCTCGTCCCCTTGTCTGGTTTCCCTGTTCGCTGGCTGGTCTTCTCCAGCTTCTTCAGCCCTTAGGGACTCTGCTTCCCCACAAGTGAGATTGGACCGCGGTTACATGTTAGTCTGGGGAATCGCATTGCGCCGAGGCTAGACTCCGCAAGCCACAGAGGAACATATGAATATCTGGGCAGCGAGAACAGTGAACGAGGGCGATAGGGACATTAGAACTGGCTTTGGTCAGATAAAAGTGTCGACTATCATAAATAAATACATAAATAAATATAAGAGTCTATCTTCTGAATCTTTTCCCTATCCAATCGGCAAAGTTAAGGTTGTCCCCAGCTTAGGGCAGCGGAAGTCACCTGACTCCACTTGTCTTGGCACTACGGACACCCATACATGCTACTGCTGGCGACATCGATGGATGAGCATCCAATGCTTACCTTTATACAATTATATACTGTATTTATCAATATCCCCCCTCATGATGCATTCAATCCTGCCAAAAATGAATACCTACTACCAACAGCAGTTCTAATGAAACTCTCGCAAATACATTGGCCCCCTTTCATGCCATGAAAGGACCGTGACATCAGGATAATATCCTTAAACGCCTTCGTGGTTATGTTTCGTTATGTATATGAGCGAACACACTCTACCCATCCCTTTCCCATTATGTCTATATTCTTGGGGATTTGCAGAATGGCTCTTGGTTGTCGCTCCCATACAGTACTACTATCCAGGAACTCTCCTATCTCCGTATACAGCTCATACATAAACAGCCCTACTAGTACTTTCTCAGATGAGTGAGGATAGCTATGTAGTTGCAAACCGCACATTTTATCCAGAGAGATTGTTTTTTTTTTTTGGCTATCTTGATCCCTGACTTCAGATAGATTGATGCCTTTTTATTTTGTCATGAGTTCGGTTGTTTGTTTCTGGATGTTAGGTGCCTGGGTTCCTCCCCGCTTTCTCGGAATCTCCCAGAGATACATAGATATGTGGGAGAGTAGGGGTGGAAAACGCCATCCGTTATCTCCCTCTCTTCTTTTTCTTCTCGCAAACGTGGTCGACAGTAGTATGTATGGGTTCATTGTACAGGAAGAGAAGAAAGTATCAATAACATCGCTATCGCTAATCTAATCTATTCTATTGGTATGGTATCATGTAACTAACAGCACAGAAAGAAAGGAAAAAAGCACCCATCATTCTCATACAATCCGACCATTACGCAGGCATAAAGTTCATAATCCCATCCCATCCCAGACCACTGAAGTAAAAAAGAAAAACAGAAGTAAATATCTCCCGACCCAACCACCTCTTCACAAAACCCAAATCTATGATGTACTAGGAGGATATACTTGCTTAGCATTCCTCGCCACATCCCTAGCAACCACCTCCTTCCAAATCTTCTCTGCCACTACCTTCGAATACAACGCAATGCCCAGCTCCTGGCTGGTATACCAACTCGCCCGGTCCATATTCCCACTGCCCAAAATCGTAACCTCTTTATCAACCATCGTAAGCTTCAAATGAGACATATCGAACGCGGGCGGTACACTCTGGCCCCTCGGCCCTGTCACATTGGGCTTCCAATAGCTGATTTTCAGATGCCCTGGTGGCTTGCGATCATCGACGGTTGCCTCCCCCCCTGCAGTGGCCGCTGGGTCTCCTTCGGTCTGGAGGCGTAAGTTTTCATATTCCCTGACTAGCCACTTCACACTGCACTCTGTCGTCGATCCGGCTGTGACAATCTGCTCAAGCCTCATGAGCCGATTATTGGTCACAATAGTCACGTTGACTCCCTCCTTCAGACACCCAAGTATCCCACGCAGGATCGGTTTCCCCGTGACGTTTGCCGTTTGAATGTAGACATGTGTCTTTGCCTTGGAGAGCAGATACGCAGTATAGGCATTCAGCGGAGTGCGCGGTTCCGCTCGTGCCTCTCGGAAAGAACCAGGGCGAAAGCGCGGGTCCCGGTGATGAGAAGAGGGCAGGAAGAGTGTCGGGATTGGGTCCGGCTTCTTGGCCGCCTGCAGGGCCTCTCCCTCGGTTGTTTGGGCATTATCGTAGAAGGATGGTATAAAACGTCCCGGAACAGCAGCAGGCCCGTACTCGACTCCGCTCGACATTCTCTTTCGCAGCGGAGTTGGTTCCATCAGCGGAGGAAGCGGGCCTTCCCACCCCTTCCAATCGGCCGGTGCACCGCTTTTGGGGTCCTTGGAAGCATGCGCCGCCCACACTTCAGCCCAGAATTCATAGAAGCTCTTCACGGTGTTGCCCGTCAGGCGGATCCCGCCTTCGTACCAGGTTTCCCAGCTAACGTTGCAGCTGGGGACCCAGACGAATTGGCGATCGACGATCATGAATTTGGGGTGCATGACGGAGAACGGCCGGATAAAGATGGATTTGACATGTAGATCTATTCCGGGGATCTCTTCTGCTGCGGGGAGCTTGAGTTTTCTCGTCCATTCCTTTTCGTTGTAGACATGTCCGTGTAAAGATGTCGTGTGGCAGAGCTTTTGCCAGAGCGATACCGAAGAAATGCAAATGTGGACCGTCACTTTTTTCTGAGATCCTGGCTGTCTTCTTGCGACTGCTTTTTCGGACAGTCTTTTGAGCGACTCGCAGAGCGCCAACCTGGACTTAGATCTGGTTGACCAGAAACAGGTGACAAAGATGACTTCCCATCGCGCGGACTCGAGGTCGGGGAGGATGTAGTTGGTCAATAACCCTTCACCTGTGCCCGTGCAGAACGATAGGTCCGTTGACTGGGTCGAGACTGAGTGGCTCAGGAATTCGATGGATTTTCTGCATTTGATCCCGCGGTGTTCTTTGATGGCGTGGTGTTCGTCGATGGGATCTGTCGCGATGCGTGCGCTCCATGCGGTGATTGTGTGTGGCATTATTCAAGTAAGGTATGAAAGTCACTCGGGGAAATAAATAATGCTGAGATGCATGAACGGATTTCCGCCCTTGTCAGCACCAGCACTGTCTAAATATCTGCGTGGATTTTTATGCTGGCAGGAAGGAGGGATGGACGTTAAAATGCTTGGGCTATTTGGGTTTTATAGCTGAGCTCATGCGCGAACCTCGAGCCCCTTGATTCCCTTGAAAACATTGCCATTATTCAATTTCTTTTGTTTAATTATTTATAGTCCGAATAATGGGATGTATGGTGTTATGTTTGACATGGAATTTATAAAGAGTTGCCAGTTTCTTTGAGCTCCCCTAACACGTCCATTATATCCTCGTTCCCTGTCCATTCACGACCGCTGAAACCATTATTTAAATGCTGCTAATGAGGCAAATACGCCTCAGTTTCGAGTTCTTGTCTAGCTGATAGGCCAACTTATAAACACATGGATCTCGTTGTTTTGGAGTCTCCAACTATGTTCATTGTTGACATGAAACACGGCATACTAAAAGTCCAACATTCAAGTAAAGCTAGCACAATGAACGGAATGCCAGGAATACCCATGCCACATCAGTCCCTCCACCAACTACCAACAGGCAACTCAGGTTGCCAACCGACGCATTTCAGTTAGGCACTAAACGAAGCCTCGTCTGACTGCAGCCTTCGAGGCTCTTCCGATCAGATTCGTATGGCAGAAGTAGCTGTAAAGGAGTAGACTTGTACCGGCCAGAATCACATCGCGAACCGGGGCTATCTCCAAATGACATTCACCGTTGTATGGTTATTTCGGGGTCGGTGCGGTTCATTGCCATCCGGTTTAAATATCGAAATAATCGGTTTCTTATGGTGGACGAGGCGTAGTCCACACATTTGTTCTGCCAATGCATAATCATCCATGCCATAAAGAGGTAGGTAATAGTGCCGTCCCGGCCCTACTTATGTTTCCTCGAAGGATTAAATTGCCCGCGCCATCCACAAATCCCCACGGAACAAATGAGCCACAGCGCAGAACCCAGGTTTTCTCTCCCTCCGCATCTGTAACACCACCACTCGCCGCCTATGAGAATCGTGCTAGGGCATAAAGAGTATAAAAATATGCCCTTAAATGAATGCTGAAACCACTGCCGTGAAAAACATTGACTCAGTTGGTAACTCAGCGCAAGCCATCAAACCCTTTAAGAATGACACCCAGAAGCGCGACAATCGCAAGCAGGGCGAAATAGACCGGCGTGGCAGTTGGCTCCGGGGCAGGGGGGTCCCCCGACGCTGGATGAGGTGGTTCACCAACTGCGCCCTCGGGAGCTGTCGCGAGTGAGCCGGGCAGGCTTCGTATTTCATGGATGATATTGGCGATTTGATTGGTAGCGGGATGGTTGGGCTGTTTCTCGATTGGTAAAGCCACGGAGAGGGTGAGTATAGCGAATAGAGAGAGTAGAATTGCTAGGAACGATGTTTTTGTGGAAATTCCACCGTTCGTAGATTGGAGGAGGTTCATTGTTCTGCTTTGAGGCGATAGAAACAGGAAGATGCGATAACCAGAACTCTCGGCTGGAAGATGTGGCTCCGGCTGACGCGTATGTGGATAGGGGATGGAGATGGGAAAGAAACAAAGCTTTTTTGAAACAAATGGCAAGTGGTACGTTCAAGATCTATGCGTTAGATGCGGCAGATCATAGTAATAAGTGAGGCAAGAAGACAGAAACGCCATGACGGGGAGAGATGGGTTATTATATCTTCTTATCAATAGATTCAATCCTGGCTTTGGATAATCAGCGGGGCAAGCGCCATCGGCAGCACGCCAATGGCGTCCAGGTCAGTCGGTTGAACCCAGCCAGCTCCACGATCATTAAACCGGGAGATTACTATTTCCACCCAGGGATTCGGAACGGAGACTTTGAAAGCCCACTGGATCCCAGGCGGAGGCGTATCGACGAATCACAGGATTAGCCTCGGAGAATTCTTGACCTCATCGCAGCCAAGTGGCCTTTGAGGCTTTGACGGCGCGTAAGAAATCTCCAGACACGAATTGGCCATTTTGACCGGAACTGTACGGAGCACACTGGTTGATAAATCCAGGCTCCTTGAGGCAAATATGGCCCAAACATATCGATGACTAGTTACCTAGTTATTCGAAGAAACAGATACTCGCCATCTCTGTCTCGGAGGTTTGTATTGGCCTTGGGCCCATGTTGACGGCCCTTGTTGTGAGTTGTGGACTGTTCCATTGCTCCCTTCGGGAGAGAAAATGGTGACAAAGCTTCCCAAGCATTGCTAGCCGCTATCCCATATACAACGGCCCTGAATATAGATAGATGCATCAGATTCCCTCAGCTGGCTTTGGAGGACCACCTGTGAACCAACCCTTGGCGCCAAGTCCCCCCCCCCTGGGATGCAAGTGGTCAACACTTTCAACCTGCCTCTATTTAGGCCATGTTCAGTGCAACCCATATTTTTGACAAAACACAGTAAGCTGATGCCCTCCAGGCAGCTTCCTACCTCTCATTGTTTTTGAATGATCAGGAAGGCCTGGGTGTTCAGTAATTTGAGCAGTTTTTATAATTTAAATGCTTCTTGATGATGTTTTGTCAATTTTGACTTTAATAGTATTTAATAGTATAGAAAGTAGAGATTTTCATCTAAATCAGATAAGGTTAGTTGATTTTTCAGTGGGAAGGCCTTCAGTGAAAAGATGCTATCTAAAGGTAGCATCTTTTCACTAAAGATTGCTGTAATGTATTTTTACACATCTTCCTTCATATTTTTTAATAATATTTTAATGATATTTTAATGATTTAATTTAAAAATATAGTATTAGCAAATCAGCAGCAGCAACATGAGGATGATATTCTAGAAGAACTTAAAAGAAACCATTAATAGTTAATCTATTAAATAGCTAGTAAGGTAGTAGCTCAAGCTATAGTATATATATCAACCAGTCTGTATAGTATGTATATAGATGAATTTCACAGCTATCAATTCATAATATAGCTTTTTAATCCTGACATACTAGTACACACTTAGCAGGTGAAGAATATAATGAGAATGAGTCTTAATATGATGACTAAACTCATTAAATAGCTCTAAATGAATATAGATCTTACTAAATCAAGTTAATTAAATACTATAAAGATTGAATAGAAGGTATTAATATTTCTATATATTATTATTTAGAGGATATCTTATTGAAACACTGTGGAGATATTCTAACATTTAATTGCAACTATTTTAATATTAGTATATAATTATTAAATTAAATAGAGGAATACTCATTAGTTTTATTAGAGTATTTCATGAAGTTCTTAAGGTCCTATATATCTTATATGAACACATCATTAAGATTCCACTGGAGAGATACAGTGAGGAGGCATTATATGAGGATTACTAATAGTAGCTGTTCTTTAAAGGTGCTATAGGCACTTTAGATGAAACTTACCTTACTATCTCAGTGCCTATAAAAGTTCAATCTATATGATAAAATTAAAAGGGATGAATCTCATAGAATATTATAATAATCTATAACTTTAACCTCAACTTTATATATATATATATGGAAATGAAGGAATCTTATTATAACTCTTAAGTTCTTACTTCTACAGAAAAAGATGATTTTACCCTATTAACTAGCTATTATCTTCTAGTAGATACTAGATATTCATAAAGGAACCCATTAGTTCTTTTCCTCTATTCTAGCATGTAATATTACCTTAAGAAGTGAGATCATATTGATAAGAGACCTATAAATATTAAAGAACTCTTCAATCTATAGCATTTAAGTCTTCAAAACATGGTTGAATGGACATTCAGTATTTTCAAGCATTAATTTTATATATATAATTACTTAAGAGATAAATATAGCATTGAAATATAGATTTAACTGGTATATAGATTAGCAGTGCTTCATAACTTCATAAATAAGTACTAGAAGTATAGAGAGGAAGATAACTTACAGGTAAATACTGAGTTTACTTGCCTGTAGTTGCCTGCAGGTAATCATGAAGAATGCCCTGCTGATATTGATAGAGACTATATAATTAAAAAAAGAGATGAAATTATAGAGGAAATATAGTAGGCATATCAGGTATATAGTGATGAGAAATGATAGGTAGAGATAGAAGACCTATAGATATATAAGACTTAGTAATTTTTGTGATTTTCATGTTTTTTTTAAATCTATATTATTTTTATTGTGTTAGAGTCCAATATATATAAATTGAGAAACTAAAAAATAGGGGAAAATATAGTGAAATTTTAGGTAAATTATAGAAATAGTGAAATTTAGTGGAAATAAAACATCATCACTTTTTATGTGAGAAGGTTAGGTTGTCAAGAGCCAACACAGTCATCTGATTAGCTATAAAAATACAGAATGATAATATATACTAAAAAAACACAAGTAAATTATCATTTTATAATTTAATAACTGAGATGTAGGCTAAAATATCAACAACTTTTATTTAAAGATATCTATAAGATAAGTAAAATGTATATTATAGACTTACTTAATACTCACTTAATATTTATACTTACTTAACTGATCTACTACTCACTAAATATCTTCTGATTCATTCCTTCTGTCTAGTTCATTTCACCTCATTGTACCTCATTATTCTCATGATTTATTAGTACTCTCATTGCCCAGTCCTTTCTATCCTGTTTAGATAGGTATTTATGCATTAAAATATATATTTAATTATGCTCTGGGTCCTGCAAAAGCTCTACAATCAGTATATAGTATGAGAGAGAAATATGTGTGTCTTCTCTATTATCAACCTTTTACTCAGTAAGTAAGAGCTTTTAAATCTTCTAAAAAAATAAATTCAGAGCATTCATTATATTCTTAGCCTTCTATATGTTAATCTCTGCAGATTCCATGATTTTATCCCTCAGTTTTTTAATATTAGTTACCAGACTATTATTTTAAATGTGTTTTACTCTTAATGAATCTCTACTATTAGAGCTTGTAGATTTTAATACTAGTAATGATGATAATAGCACTTCTAATATTACTAGTAATAATAGCACTATTTATAGTAATAATAGGATGATTTGCATGGGATCATCATCATAGTTATTATCATCTTCTATAACTATATGGATCCACTTTTAAATAGTAATAAAACTAGCTGTATATTCCCCTGTTGCCATCTTACTACCAAGAAGTTATTTAAGGCAGTTCTTATAAGGAGGCTTACAGCTACAGAACTCCTCCATATCTAGGTGTTTTTCAAAATATTTATTTATCATCTCTAGGGAATTAATATAGATTTTCTTCACTGAATCATATAATTAATTAGATATTTGATTTTAATACTTCTCCCACAACCTATATAGGAATTTAAAGTATGCAAAACAACTAGTAAGCTACTATCTATTCACAGTTTAGTATGTAATGTTCTGTACAGCCTTCACTACTAACTATTAACTCTAAGCTTTGAAGCTCCTATCTGACTTAAATCTCTTATATATGGCCTCTAGCAGGCTATTCAACAGGGCCTATTCTATTACTACAATTCACTTAATAAAGATATAGGTATTTATTATGTGCCTATGCTCCATACCTGTGCTCCATGCCATGGAGTAGCCAGAGTGCTTAGTCACACAGTTAGCTTAGTCAGGCCCTGAGGTATAAATACTCATAGGCAGCCTAGAAATTATAGGAAAACAACCTTATTCTATGCAACATTTTCATCTCAAGTTTTCCTAATTACAATTAGTAATATGTCTTTAAAAAAGATGTAAGGTTCTCTATGAGTTCCTCAGTCTTTACAATGAGTTGTTATTGTATTTTCCTACTCTCATTATTTTTATTTTTCCTTTAATAGGTTCTTATCTTTTCTCTATCTCTTCTACTTATCTCATCTACATTATAGACTATTCTTCTTCAAAAGCCATACCTACTCAAGCCTCATCCTTCTTATGAATAGCTCTCTATATCTAGTATCTAAATAGCTTTATCCTCATTATAGATAATTCTAATTTGAATTGTGTTCTCATCTTTCTCTGCATGTACTACTTTACTTAATTCCCTGATAAATCCATGAACATCTATCTCAGATCACTGAACTCAGCAAGAAAATCCCAAGCCACTCATGGAACTTTCATAGAAATTACCTTATTATATCTATTTTAGTTGCTTACTTTCATTCACTACATTACTCCTAATCCTAAGCTATTATTATGGAAATTTGTCATGCTATATCTAAACCACTATTTACTTATAAATTGACTGTTTAAAGCTCCCATACAAATTCCCCATACATTTCTCAGAAATTACCCACTTTTTTACCCTCTTAAAAAGTGCTTTTTCTCTTTTCAGTTTTTAAATTTTTCTGAGATTTTCTATAGTTCTTTCTTCAAAAGAATATAGTGCATATATATCTATTATATCAGCACATATCTTTTAGTTACTCTTATCTCTAAAATAGCATAGTATCTTTCTTACTTTCCACACTTTTCTGTGAACTCTTCTTCTTAAAAGATCTATTCTATCTGATGATAGTTATTAATGTCAGCAGCTCTCATATCTAAAGAATTATAAAATGATCTTTCATATCTGAATAGTAAAACTTACTCATCAGATTATTAAGTATTTTAACTCTAATTTCCCTCATTATGACTCTTTACAGGACACTATAATTACAAGAATAATATTTGTAACTAAGTAAACTATCTACCTAAATCTTCTATCTAAGTCCAGGCAGGCATCTATAGAACCATAAAGACATACACACTCATAAGTCAATTCACATAGAAGTTCTGAGGATGCTTAGGTAGTCTCACTAATATCATCAGACTAGCCTATTAATTGCTCATTACTTAATCAAGTGATTCTTAAATTTCATAACTATATAGATTGCTTCAAGCAGAGCTATATGTTCACCCACTAGGAAGAAGTATTCTTTAAGACTTTATTAATAAGATAGGTATACCTTCTGCTAGACTTAAAGCTACACTCAGAGGATAACACTCCATTCTATTTAGCTTAATCATTCTTGTAGATTAACTTAGTATTAAATAGCACATTATTTTGCAGAGTATCAGAGCTAATACTCATAGAGTCTCCAGAAACCCTAAATATAACTTCAACTGATAAAGAGTAACTCTTGTAGCTACTATCTATTAGACAGTCAAATAATATATTAAATGTGAATAGCACTTTAGTTATTATAGGCACTGATGAATCTACTGATAATACAGATTTCACTCTACATTAAATGCAAACCCTATAGAAATTACTCTTTCATATTAGAGCTATTACTACTCAGCTGGCACTAGCCTAGCCATCAGTGTAGCCTCTACCTATATTATTGATCTTAACTGCTTCATGAAAACCCCAGAATATTGATTTTTTCTACTCTGATGTACCAACATCATGGGGCTGTGATGATGTTATTAATAAGAAAGACAAGATATATTACTAGGATATTCATATATTTACTAACTGGCTTAAAATTGCTGCTCTAATCAGAGATGCAGTAAGGATCCAACAGAACTTAAATTTATACCTCAAAAAAGAAGTAAAATTCTAATAGAATTAGAAGCTTAATAATATTATCTGTACAGATCTTATTACAACTAATAATGAAGTAAAAGAGTAGATTAAAATTCTCTAATAATAATTCTACATTAAGAGTAATCAAGCATTATAAAAGCTTAATAAGATAAAATACTTACTCTAGAATCTCTATGATAAGCACAGTTTAATCTTCTATATTCTAAATATATCTTCAGCTACTAAACACTGTGACTAAGGAGATACTGAGTATGCTCAGATCCTACATGCATGAAACAACCTGGATATTGCCTTGTGAGCCACTATTAATGAGCTAAAAGAGAATATAATTATTAAAGAATTCACTGAGATTATTTGCTGCAAGCAGACTAACTGAACAGATTGATTTGCAAGTAATAATTAATATATAAATAATATATATAATCAGTGTAAATCCTATTATGATAACTTTACCCCTCAGAGCAATTATTATAGGCATGGTAAAGAATTATATTCCTGTCAGTTTAAATAGCCTGCTTACTAATATCAGCCTAGGTACCAGGCACAGAACTATGCTAACATCAGCAAAATCTTTTTGCTGCATGTGAGGCACATGATGGCACAAGCATGCTTGTGCAGTTTTAGCAGGCATGACAATTTATTATATGATCCTGCTTGGAGCATGCAGGAGCCACTATATGCAGCTGGTCCCTTACATGTACCTATAGTACAATAATCACACTAATAGTATTAATAGTGTAAATATTCCCAATCATGTTAACATTAATGGAGGTATTGCTACTACTAATAGTATTAACTGTGCTAAGATTTATAGAGATATCTTTATTACTACTTGCATCAGATGTACTAATATTATATAGTATATCTCTACTATTATTTACATCAATTTTAATGGAGGTATCTCTCTTACCACTTAATATTAGTTGCACTAATATTAATAGGTATGTCCCTACCCCTATCTGCATTAATATTATTAGAGGTATCCTCATTACTACTTGCATTAGCTATATTAATATTAGCTAGTATGTCCCTACCCTCATCTGCATTAATATTATTAGAGGTGTCCTCATTGCCACTCATATTAGTTGCACTAATATTAGCCAGTGTGTCCCTATTGCCACTTATGTTGGTTGCACTAATATTAGCCAGTATGTCCCTACCCCCATCTACATTAATGTTATTAGAGGTATTCCTATTACTACTTATATTAATTATATTAATGTTGGCCAGTGTGTCTCTACTCCTATTTACATTAATATTATCAGAGGTGTCTCTATTACTACTTGTGTTGGCCACACTAATGTTAGTCAGTGTGTCCCTATTTTTATCTATATTAATATTAGTGATGGCATCAGCAGTACTCTATACTCTATTATTAATAATGTTATCTTTACTAACACTATCATCTATCACATATTAATCATATTAATTATTATTATTACCCAATTTAGTAAAAGTACTATTCATCTATAATGTACAGAATCTATAAACAGCAAAAAATAAAATTAAAATAGATTAATAATCATTGAATAAATAGTGCTAGGTGTTGTTTGAAATGAGTAATTGCAGTGATGAAGAGAAGAAATAGAAGAAAAAGTAAGGAAATTAAGAATATAGGCATTAAGTATGAATAAGAGTTATAAAGGAGCCATTGATAAATAACATCATAATCTTACTGAGAGAAATATTAGATAAAGAGATCTCTCAGTAATAAATATATACTGCAGTAAGAGATGATTCCACACAATAAAGATGATTAAACATTAAAAAACTATAATAATCTACACTTCTTTCATCACAGGCATCAATAAGGTTGCTAGCAGAGTATTAGTAATTATAGAGATAGACTCTGAGCTGTAAACAGCTAGTCTACAAAAGAATTAATATACTATTATTTTAGAAGTAAAGTTAGATCTCAAGCAAATAAGAGAGAGCATGAGAAATCTATAAAGATATATTAATTACTCTATATCTTTCTATTTATTATCTATTAGCTTGAATAAATCAAGATCTTCTATTATATCAGCATTCAGATTAATAATAATCTTATTTACTGTAATTTCCTCATTATCCTTCTGAAATTCAGAAAGATTTCAAACTCATTTTTGAATAATACATCTCAGTATATCTCTTTACTTCTCACACATTTCCCCCTATATAGCTGTTAAATCCTTGAATTTTCCTAATTATAAATATTAGCAATAAAGATCTAATCCCATGTAATCACAAAGTCTAATCCTTATGAAAGATCAAAGCTCCATTAAATTTTGATCCTGTATCTCCAGACTGACCAATTATTTATCTGAGATTCCTAATTACAAAGTACACTAAATTGGTTATGATAAAGATAGGAAGGATGGCAGCAAGCTCCTATTTAAAGTACCCAAAAAACTTCTATATGAGTAAGTTACTTGCTAAGTCATACTGGCCTTAATCATAGAAAAGCTTTATAAACATCTGAAGAATATTATTAGAAAATCATTATATACTGTGTTTTAAGTTCTATGAAGTCAGTTAATAAAGATTAAGAATAATGAAAAATAGAGTCTATTTTATTCTCATTACAAATATCATCTGAGTATAAATAAAGATAGTCCTTTAGAAGTTTCATCTGTATCTTCTTCTGTGAATTTACTTTCTTTAAGTACCTACTATCAAACATGCCATTGATGTATACTTTAACTGTTGTTATATAATGATATCAAACTAAAGTAATATATTTAAAAATCTATTAGTATTATATCAGCATTAGAGTATTAATATGTAAGTAATATGCTTAGAGGAACTATCATTCATATCTCCTAATAATTAGATTACTTTATTAGCTGATTTTTAGGATTAATCATATCTCTCATTTAATTTCACTACTTGATTAACTTCTTGTACTATATTCTTTATATCTTCTTTATTAATTTCAACATTAGGAGCTTCTTTTCTTCTAGCTAAGATGTTCATTGTGATAGTAAGATTTTATAATCAGAGTATAGTCTTCTAACATATAAGACCCTAACATCATTAAGAAGAGTATGATTATTATCTTATATTTTACTTCTATCTGACCTTTACTCTGATTCAGCCTATATAAGACATTCTTTACTCTTTTTGATCATATTATCTTTAATTACATCAAATGTGGTAAGAGAAGTTTGACAGCTATTAGTAGGGCTCAAGAAAATCTGATCATTATGAAAACTCAAAAAAGAGCTTTCAGTTGAAAGAGATGATCTTTATAGTAATGTAGGGTTCTAACTTAAATAATCAATTGATTTCAGTACTGATATTATAAAATGTAAGTAAACTTATATCAACACTGATAGGTGAAATTATCCTATAATAGCATTAATATTGACAGGCATAATATAATAAAGAGAATAACTTATCAGGTCTAACTCAATTCATCTTTACTTATTTAGGGGAAGATGAGACTCATCTTCTACATCTATATCATCATTAACTTCCTTCAAATCATCATCCTTATCTATATTCTCATTATCACAATAATTATTAATAATAGGCTTCTGCCTACATTTTAGTTCATTTCTGCCAGGCTGTGCTGCAGGCTTAATTTCAAACCATCTTGTTAGTATAGGCTTTAAATTTGAATATCAAAATTATATGCTATCTGAATCAATCTATTTCTAACTACTAACTTGTAGAACTTATCTCAAGCTGTGTATTAACTAATTCTTATCTTCATAGCTTCTTTTGATGTTGATTTTAAAAGCTTTAAAGAAAAAAGAAAGACTCCAGAGATAAGAAGTACATCAATTTAGTAGACAGTGAGATAGAATTCAATGTAATTAGAGGTAAGAAAAGAATGGAGTAAGGCAATTTTTAAGTAGTAAAATAGAAGTGAGAGAATAACTACCAGTAACTAACTGATGAGAGTTAAGTCAGTGTGTAGCAGGTATTTTATCAAAATAAGACACATCAATTGAAACTAATACTATTATAATAAAAATAGTTAGTATATAGCCATCTGAAGCAGAAATGTGATAGAAAGAGGAAAATCACTAAAGATAGATATAATTAGTGCAATCTTTTTCTAAAGTAATGTTTTCTTCTGAAAAATAATAAGAATAATGTTAATTACAATTTATTTTAATCTATTAGATCCCACAGTTCTGCACCATCAGCACTGATGGCTGAAGTTTACCTATAATTAATCTCTTCCTTTATAATTGATCTCACACCAGTACTAACTGGGCTCTATAGCTATATATAAGTCATCCTCTTCTCAAGTAATTCATATTAGTAGCAGCCTAGCCATTAATTGATCATCTATTTGTATGTTCATTTATTTATTGCATTTACATTCATATTTGTTCATTCTGGACATCACTAACAGGGAAAACTGCTGTAGGTAGGGGTAGAGGTTGAAAGTTAGCACAAGAATTATAATGTCAGGCAGTGATAGTATAGTAGACTATCTTCTTATTCATATGCTAGTAAATTTTAATATATCTATTTTACCATTAATAAAAAGACTTGAATACTTAGATATAGCTCATTACCAATTGGTCTAATCTGGGTATTTAAAAAAAGATGCTAAAATTTGCTTGTGCACAGACAAGGAGATAAGCACCAATCTTCTAAATGAAGTGGGGAAGAGGTGTACACATCTAGTAGCATAGAATAGAGTAGTAGGTGATATTGAAAGAATAAATCATGGCAGAGCTAATATTAGCATAGTTAATACAAGTAGTGACACAGACATCTAGGCTGCCAACATTAATGTAAATGGGGGTAGGGACACACTAGCTAATATTAGTATAGTTAATGTGAATAGCCAAGAGAACACCTCTGCTAATATTAATAGAGATAGTAGCAGAAACACACTAGTTAATATTAGTACAGCTAATGTGAGTAGCTAAGGGGACACCTCTACTAATATTGATGAGGATAGTAATAGGGACATATCAGCTAATATTAGCATAGCTGATGTGAGTGTTGATAGAGATACCTCTACTAATATTAATATGAAGGGTAGCAAATAATGTAGTTGCATAAATTAAATAGAGGAATAAAGGATAAAGATATAAAGATAGGCAAAAGAAAAGCCAAAATAATAAAGAAGTAATATTCTAAGGCTACTAGTTAATCTCACTCTTTAAAAAAATGAAAAACTAGCACCTAAAATCAACCCAGCCATATATATAAAGTAGAAGGAAAAGAGACAGTAAAAAGCCTAGATAGAGAGTCAGATTCACCCCTTAAAATTAAGTGCCTAAAAATAAAGCTGATTAAATTAATTAAAAAAGATAAAGTAAGATTCATCTGGATTTCAAAGCCTTTAAATTTATCCTCTAAGGGAGGAGATCATCTAACCCTCCACTCAATTAATAATGATGGGGTTATTAGGTGTAGACCCAGACTGGTCACTGATATGAGAGGTGAGAGGCAGGAGAGAGTCTGAAGGAGAAGTCTGGAATATATTATTTTAGTATATATTCTATATGATGTATTGGTAGTGATTATTCTATAAGTAGTTTCCATAATACCTCCTAAAATAGCTAGAGACTTGAATACAGATAGGAAATGATCAATAGCATACTTAGCAGGCATGACAGGGGAAATTAATTTATTGTGCATCAGATTGTTATTCATGAGATTGAACTAATAGTGTATTCATATGGAAGTATTTAAAATAAATAAAGTTAGTAGGTTTAATTGCATTCTATATGTACATCATATTTCTCTCAGGCCAGGCTAGTAATGCCTGGGTGTCAGGGTGAAGGTTATAGTAGAAGTATGCTAGCTTCTAGCCAGTAACAGGCAGTGTTCAATGCTAGTTAGTGAGTAATCTATATACTAACCTATATATCATGTCAGTCTTATTACTTCTCTATTTTATGATGTTAAAGTTTTATATGTACATCTTTTGTATTAAATGTAATATTAGAGGGGGGAGGTGATAGAATTTTCTTTTCAGAGAGGAAGGGAGATGATTTGAGGGTTTATTTCAATGTAGTTATAGTTAGTATGATATAGAGAGAAGAATGTTGATGATCTTTAGTAGGAGAGAAGATACCTAAAGAAAGAGAAAAAAAAGATAGGAGAAAGATAGAAAAGAGCTAGATATTTAGAACTTTTTACCTCTTCTATATATAGAGCTTTGTGAAAGCTTTTGAATCAAAAGGGAAGAAATATAGTACTTCACAAAAGCATCTGAATGGAAATAGGAGGAATATGGTGCTTTATGAAAGCTTAAGTTGAAAGAGGGGGGATATAGCACTTTATAAAAGCACTTGAATTGAAAGAGAAGGGACATGGCACTTTATTAAAGTACTTGAATTGAAAGAGGAGAGACACAGTACTTTATGAAAGCTCAAGTTGAAAGGGGGGGGACATGACACTTCATAAAAGTATTTGAATTAAAAGAGAAGGGACATAGCACTTTATAAAAGCTTTTAAATTTTAAATTAAATATATGACTATATGGATACATTAACCATCTAGTAAAGTATTAGTAATGATTATCCTTCCTATTAGATATCACTTTACATGAATCTGATTCTAATACTATTCTTTTATTTCAGCAGGAAGATACTTATATCCCTCTGAGGTTTTTCATTCTCTGCCCCTTCTATAGTAGAGTTAGTATTTTCTCCTCTTTCAGACTCTATACTTGAGACTCCTCTGAGCTCTGTATCTTCATCTAATTAGGCACCTATTTTATGTCATACCTGCAACAGCTGCTATGAGTAATATACTGTTGGTCCTCAATATGCCTGGTATTTAGTGTGTCTAAATTTAATCAGGGTAACTAATAAGAAGAGGAATTCATAGAGGGGATATACAGCATACAGACACTTAAAGAACATCAGAACTAATAAAGATAATATATAAGATAATTAAAATAATAGTTCATCTCATACATCTGATGATTACAGGCCTCATATTTAGCTCTTAACTGAGTAAATATGTCAGGTAAGAAAGGGACAGGCTGGACTGGCAGTACTAGCACAGTTAATAAAGCTATAGAGACAGATTATACTAGCAGTACTGATATAGTAATAGAAGATACTGACAGTACTCACTTATAAGCAGGTAGAATGGAGACAGATAATACTAGTACAGCTAACTAAGTAATCTTATCTACCTGCCCAGACTATAGAGCCTCTATAAAATCATCAGAAAGTTTAGAACCTGGGATGTCATTAAGGGCATTAAAATAAGGGATGCTGAAAGGATCCCAAACAACCACTGAAAGTAACAAGAAAATAGAAGAATTAAAGCCCAGATAGGGCCCAGAAGACAGCAGAAGATACTTAGTAGGAGAAGAGACAAACATATTAACAGTGTAGATGTATAAGATATATATATAGTGAAGAGGTAGAATATGTAGGTTATTAAGGATAGAATGAAAAGAGAAGGTTAGAGTAAAGAGATTAAAGTACACTATATAACTAAAAGATAGTGAGTAAAAGAACACTAAAATACAAGTATTTTATAGGCTATAGGCTGCCTCCAATCTCCCAATCAGGCTTAGTGCAAATATGTGGTCACACAGTAAATAGATCTCTTACTAGCTAGGCAATATGAGAGTCTTCAGCCTTCCCACAGGTTATAGCCTGATATACATTTTTTCATTTGAAAACACTGTGAAAACAACTAAAAGATTCATATAATCTGAATATCTCTTATATTTCACTATCTGATATTTAATTCCACAAAATTTGCATGTCCTTACACCTCAAATCACATGAGAAAATTTTTTTTTTCAGAGGAATTTTTGCCCAAATTGGCCTCTTTATTTTCAATCTATTTTTCAGAGATTATATCATTAATCAGCCTGATTAAGCATCATAAAGATGCATGGCATGCCTGATGACCTCCCTATTACCTCCTAAATGGATGCTATGACTTGGCTTATCCCCAACAGGGTAGCTCTTACTAGTATGACTCTGTTACAGATCAGATAATGACCCATTAACTACCCTGATATTAATCTCAATGAGGGAGATGATAGCTCAGAATCTTTTACAACCTGCAAAGCTTGCAATATATATAAACAGCAACATGCAATGCAGGATGAAGAGGTAGAGACTGTTCATAATAGCATGCTCATCTCTGCCTATAACCCTATGAGGAACTCCAACAGGCCAGTTATAATGACTAAAGGGGCACTGAGAGACTTGATGGCACAGGTCCTCAATTCTGTGAGAAAGATGGTACATTAATAACTAGTCTGTTAACTAACCTCTACAGCTGATGTCTTGCATACTAAGGTGTATAAATATCAAAAAGAAATAGACTCTATTATTACTATAAAGAAGATCATTACATTTGATAGCTCTAACTACAATGCATAGTAGAATAGCATATTAAGTGATGCTGAGGTAATTAGAGGATCTAACATTCTACTTAACTATAAGGTGGTTCCTCCTGAAGGAACCTAATATGAGAGGGCTAAATGGTCTGCAAAATTAAAAATACTATATTACTGTATCCTATCTAGCCTGCATGGGAATATATGTGAAGTCATTGGAGACTTAGAACCTAATAATGCTGCTGTAGTCTGAGATATGATTAACACTGAATATATAGTCTCTCTAGTAGAGAAATGTATGAACATTGTCAAGGAGCTTGTAGGCCTATTTATTAAGAATACTAACTACATGCCTTATCAATGCTAATTTTACTATCTTACAGCTCATCATAGAGTGTTATCCTGTGATTTAGAAGACATCTATTATGACCTTTTCCTCCTAGGCCTCAAGGATTTTCAGAAAGTGTTCATCAAGTTGTGTTTGAATGATTTCTATACTAATAGCCAGGACAAGATTGTCAATATCAACATAGATGACCTTATGAAACAATTATCTAATTGGGCTGAAAAGAAATCTATGGCCCTGAGAACACAGAATTCTGATGCAAACTCTATGAACCCCCTAACTAATAATTTGGATAATAAGTAGACCTGCTCTTATTGTAAGAATATTGATCACACTAATAAATAGTGCTAGCATCTGCACCCTGAACATAAGTCTGATTGACTTAAGGAGATTGAAAAACAGAGTGGGGGTAAGGATAAAGGTAGATGCAGAAAGAATAAAGGTAGTTCTAATGATATAAAAACTGATGAATCTATAGATAATACATCAGCAAAAAATTTTTTTCACTCCACTTTAGTGTGCCAAGTCATCTAGCTCACACATTAAAAGTACTCAAGTTAGCTCCAGACTTACTCTGAATCAGCATAAAAATCACAATCTTGCTTCTGCAGTCTCCAGACTTTAAGCAATCTACATGTAGGCCTCACACCCCTCTAATATTGCATGGGATGTTGACTGTCCCCATGTTACCTCAGAGTAATCTTATGCATGAAGGGAGAACCCCAATGCATCTCATACATACCTTATTATACATTCTTCCTCAGTGTTGGTGTGTGCATGAAGAGAGAACTCTAATGCATCTCATGCATGCCTTATTATACATTCTTTCTTGATGTTAGTATAGGTCAGAAGGCAAGGCTCCAATAGATTATATATATATATATATAATTGATTATATATATAATTACTATTACTACATTATGTAAATATATTATTATTAACTAACTACTCTGTCTGCTTCATACATCCAGATTTCACATAACCTCACATCTTTATCTATTAGTATATCTCATACATTGCAACAAGCTAACTACCTTCACAGTCATTTATGTCATCACTCTGATTGCAAGTTCATAATAATAAATCTAAATGAGCTAACTCTATTATTCTTTACTCTTATTACTATTATTTACTATCATCACTATCATTAGCTATTATCTCCATCATTTACTCATACTGTCATTATTAGCCATCTACCATCATTCACTATCATCACCCATCAACCTTATTAGAGCTATCCACACTGTGAAATACAGGTATAATAGAATACAACATCCAGTAATATCTCATAAAACATGAATATACTTCATCTATCAGTAGAGTTACCCATTTAATAACTTGAATAGAAAGTAGATCATTCAGACATCTAATTTTCCTTTTATAGCCTTCCTTCTCAAGGCCCTGAGTAGGTTATAGAATAAGATTGCTTTGATCAGTACACTTTCATATCTCATTAGGAATATGGAAGTATACCAATCAAAAGAATCTCACCTCTAAACCCACTCTGAGCTGACTCTATTCCTAGATACAAGTTATAGTATATTAAGCTGGGAAACCATGTAGGAGCTAATCATTCAAGAGAGGGTCAAAATTAATAGTAATAGTAGTCATTGTTGGTTGTCTGCTACCACCATTATGTGCTATTACTATCATTATTGGCAGTTGTTACTATTATTTGCCATTGCTGTTATTATTGGTAGTCTCACAGGCACAGGCATATATCACACATTACTTTGAAAGATATCAGGAAGCCCAGACAGCATGCCACAAAGTAAGGACAAGAAAAAGGGCTACTCAGATAGCATGCTATAAAGTAAGAGCAAGAAAAAGACAGTATGTTATAAAGTAAAAGCAAGAAAAAAGGCTACTCAGATAGCATGTCACAAAGTAAGAGTAAGAAAAAGACAGCATGCCATGAAATGAGAGCAAGAAAAAGAGCCATCCAGATAGTATACTACAAAGTAAGGATGAGAAAAAGAGCCACCCAGATAGCATATTATAAAGTAAGGGCAAGAAAAAGGGCCATTGAAAAGGAGCAAAAAGAGTTACAGAAAGAAATAGAGCCTGCTTTTTAATAATAATAACTATTATTATTAATTATTTACTACTATCATTATGTGTCATTACTGTTATTATTAGTAGTTATTATCATTATTTATCATTACTGTCATCATTAATCATCTTACAGGCACAAGTATATATCCTATATTGCATTGGATCATCTTTATTATTCACTACTGCCATTATGTGCTATTACTATTATCATTAATTATCTTACAGGCACAGATATACACCACATATTGCATTAGATCATCTTTATTATTCACCACTATCATTATGTGTTATTGCTGTTATTATTGATAATTATTGCTATTATTTGCTATTACTATCATCATTAATTATCTTACAGACACAGGTGCACATCACACATTACTTTAGATCATCTTTATTGTTATCTATCAGGGCAAGGCACAAAATCTCAAGCAGCAAGATACCTAATCATCACTTAAAAGGCTGATAATCTCAATCTTATATCTATTATAATTTGATGTAAGGGTAACTTCAACATCAAAATCCTCTTTCTCAGTAGATAAGTTACTAGCCCCTCAGCTCTTTTTGTGTTTTAAAGTTTAGATTACAGATGAAGTAGTATCACTTCTTTCACACTTAACTGTCTGTGTATGCTTCTACTTAACTGTTGTCTTATATTAGTTATGAATTATATACTAGGGTTTTTTTGAATAACCTAGCACCTGTAGCTAACAGTAAACTTTTTACCCAGAAATATTTACTATTGCTATCATCATTGACCATTAGTTATCACCACTATATATTATTACTATTATAGTTTACAGTCAGCTATTATTGCCATTATTTGCTGTGTCTGTCATCATTGATTATTAGCTATTATTACCTTTATTTGCCCTTGCTACCATACATCAAACAAAAATATAGAAGTCAAGCTAATATAATCTCATGATTCCATGAATGAACTAACAACCTAATACTAATACTAATAATGTGGAGAGACAGCAGTCTAAAATCCAAAAGAGGAAACAAATCAGCAGTGAATAAGAATGAAATAGAATCCACACAGAGGATAAGTAGCATATAGACACATAGAGAATATTAGGACTAATAAAGATAACTAAAGAGACTATTAAAATAATAATTAACCTCATATAATCAGTAATCACAGGCCTCAAACTCAGAGATCAACCAAGTAAATATAGTAGGTAAAATAGAGATAGACTGTATCAGCACAGCTAACAGAGCTGCTTCATGCACCCACTCAAATAGGATCTCAAACAACCACTGAAGGTAGCAAGAAAACAGAAGGACTGAAGGCCAGGTAGAGTCTAAAAAATAGTAGAAGATGCTCATTAGAATGAGAGATAAACATAGTGACAGTACAGAAGTAAAATATATATAGTGAAGAGATAGAAGATATAGAATGATGAGAATAGAATGAAAAGAGAAGATTAGAGTAAAGAGATTAAATTAAGTAACTTACTATGTGACTAAAAGGTAATAAGTAAAATCACACTAAAATATGTAGATTTTCCTCACTACTAATAGTATTCTGTAACTCAACTCACTTCATACATATTTAGTAGTCAGCCATCATTGCCATTATTTACTGTTACTACTATAATTAGCAATTATTACTATTATTTGCTATTACTATCATTATTGGCCATTGACTATTAGCCACTGCCATTATAGGCTATTACTATCATAGTTGGTAGTCAGCCATTATCACCATTATTTGCTATTACTGTCATCATTAGCCATTAGCCATTAGCCACCATCATTATGTGCTATTACTATTATAATTAGTAGTCAGTCATTATCACCATTATTTGCCATTGCTGTCATCATTGGCTATTAGCTATTAGCTACTGCCATTATGTGCTGTTACTGTTATAATTGGCAGTCAGCTATTATTATCATTATTTGCTGTTACTGTCATTATTAGCTGTTAGCTGTTAGTCACTACCATTATGTACTATTACTATCATAGTTGATAGTCAGCTATTATCATCATTATTTACCATTACTATCATCATTGGCCATTGGCTGTTGATCATCACCATTATGTGCTATTACTATTATAATTAGCAGTCAGTCATTATTATCATTATTTACCATTGCTGTCATTATTAGCTATTAGCCATTAGCTACCACTATTATGTGCTATTACTATCATAGTTGGCAGTCAGTCATTATCATCATTATTTGCTGTTGCTGCCATCATTTCTAATTAGCCTTTACTATTATCATCATCACTGCCATTATTCATCATCACTCAAGTATAATATTCAATGCTTGAATTATTTCTTCCTTGGAGCCAAGAAGTGTACCAGCATTAGGGGATGCTAAATACTCAAGGAGTAGTGCAATATTAAGGATACTCACTAGGAGAACTCAGACTTAATAGGTTTGAGCATTCAGGATAGATTCATCTTCATCATCCTAATAATATGTGATTAAGAATGCTGTCTCCTCATCTATATTACTAAGAGCTATTCTGTAAATTAACATAGCTTTATAATTTATAATAATATGATCTTTCATATCATCAAAATTTTCCTCTAACATCATCTCATGCATTCATTTCAGCTTTCTATCAGAAGGTAACTCTTTTGGTGGTTCTTATTTGCCATCTAGGATCCTACTTGAACTAGATGCCTCCAGTGCCAGTGCTAGTGTTACTTGACTCTGATATGCTGGCATCATTATCACTATCAGAGTCATATTATAGGTTCTGATAGTTGCCAATGATGAAGTTATAACTACTGATATTTCCTCTATATTTAGAAATACTCTTCATACAGCTACTATAATTTAGAAGGCAGAAGGTTCTCATCAAGTAGAGTAGATCATTACTCCTATGCTATTTAACTCTGACATACTAGTATCATCATTGCTATCAGAGTCATATTATAGGTCCTGGCAGTTATTAATGATAAAGTTATAACCACTAACATTCTCTCTATATTCAGAAATGCTCTCCATGCAGCTGCTATAATTTAGAAGGTAGAAGATTCTCATCAAGTAGAGTAGGTTATTACTTCTGTGCTACTTAACTCTAATATGCCAGCATCATCATTACTATCAGAGTCATATTGTAGGTCCTGACAGTTGCTGATGATAGAGTTATAGCTACTGATATTTTCTTTATATTTGAAAATGCTCTTCATACAGCTATCATAGTCTAAAAGGTAGAAGGTTCTCATCAAGTAGAATAAGTCATCATTTTTATGCTATTTAACTCTAACATACCAGCATCATCATCACTATCAGAGTCATATTATAGGTCCTGACAATTATTAATAATGAAGTTATAGCCACTAATATTCTCTCTATATTTAGAAATGCTCTCCATGCAGCTGCTATGATCTAAAAGGTAGAAGGTTCTCATTAAATAAAGTAGGTCATTATCTCTATATTACTTAACTCTGACATGCCAGTATCATCATTACTATCAGAGTCATATTATAGGTCCTAATAGTTACTAATGATAGAGTTATAGTTACTAACATTTTCTCTGTATTCAGAAATGCTCTCCATGCAGCTACTATGATCTAAAAGGTAGAAGGTTCTCATCAAGTAAAATAAGTTATCATCTCTATGTCACTTGACTCTGACACACTAGCATTATCATTACTATCAAAGTCATATTGTAGGTTCTGATGGTTACTAATGATAGAGTTATAGCTACTGACATTTCCTTTATATTTAGAAATGCTCTCCATGTAGCTGCTATAATCTAAAAGATAGAAGATTCTCATTAAGTAAAGTAGGTTATTACTTCTATACTACTTAACTCTGATATGCTAACATCATCATCACTATTAGAGTCATATTGTAGGTTCTGATGGTTACTAATAATAAAGTTGTAGCCACTGACATTCTCTTCATATTTAAAAATGCTCTCCATGCAGCTGCTATAATCTAAAAGGCAGAAGGTTTTCATTAAGTAGAGTAAGTCATCACCTCTATGCTACTTGACTCTGACATGCCAGCATCATCATTACTATTAGAGTCATATTGTAGGTCCTAGTAGTTGCTGATGGTAGAGTTATAACCACTAATATTCTCTTTATATTTAGAAATACTCTTCATGTAGATATTGTAATATAAAGTCTAAAGAAATAGATTTCTTATATTACTTCTTAATCTTCTAAACCTTAGCAGCATCATAAAAGCCACCACATCCTGCATGTTAATGCTATTATTAGCTGTTACTTTCATTATTAACCATCACCTTAATTATTTACTATTAGGGCCACTCTGTTTACTCTATTAATTAATTAGGTGAATTTAAAGAGTAATACTTCTATAACTTACTTATTAAATCATCATCCTTCCATGCCTGTCTTTCTCAGCCTCTTTTCCCATATATCTGCCTGCTTTCTTGCCAAACTCATAAAGTTAGAATAGTAGATAGTATTATATTAATCTCAATTAATGTAATGATTGATGAAGTACACCAGCTATTAACCCTACTTCAACAAGAAAAACTTTGAAATCATATGGGCACTTTAAACCACATATTCTAAAGAGTAGAACCATCAGTTGGTTAGATACTATCTTTAATTTGTCTGACTCAGAGTAGGCTTCTCAATCTCAAGTATATCAGTAATCTCATGTGGAAGTCCAGTTGATCCTCCATAAAGCTAGAAAACATTGATGAAGGCACCCATGTATATAACACTTCATAAAGAATCTTCATTATAGACCTCCCATATATGATCTTTAACTGTAAGAATGACCTCAAAACATCTAACTCTCTATCTGTTCATGAGAGATCATTAATCTACCTCTTTCTTCTAAATCTAGATATAGTTCTTACATCAGCTCTTTCCTCCCTCCTACTTGAGACTACATCTAATCAGCTTCTATTTCAGTCTATCTTCTTTTACTGGCTCACATCCATCAATTTACCAACAGAATATTAACCCATGAAGCTACATGACATACTCATCCACCCATGAAGGATCTAACTCTAGATGATTAACTATAATTTTAGAGCTCTCTATGCTATCATGTTTCTTTTGCATCTTCCACACAAATACTATAAATACCTCCTGAAGACTATCCAACTACAGTTACTAATATAGACTCCTAAAGTATATCTTATCCTGTGGAAGGCCCTTCTCCTTTACTTCCTTGTACTCATAAGTCACCAGATTAAGAGCCATGCTGGGCTTGCTGACCTTAATATTAATAAAAGCATCAAGTTTGCTTAGAGAATTGCCTATTTACATGTAGGCCTTAATGCTATACTGAAGGATCTAATAGTTAACTTGATGTATAATATATCTAATAATCTGAACCTTAAACTTATTATGCTCATTATACTTATTTATTCAACTAAATAGCTTCTTCACTAAATATTTGTAAGTACTCTCTAAGCTACTTGTGTCTACACCATCAGTAATCCCCATCAATCAAATAAAATCAATATAGTGTTGAATAATATGGAACTTCAGGAAGTTAAAGTAGCCATTCTTTCAATATTTACTGAAGACATACTTTAACTTATCAATTTAATATAATATAGTTTCCATGTACTTTAGAGTTTCATCATTATGAGATTAGTAGTCAGCAAGCATCCAGAAGTCCATAATTGCCCATGAGAAAAGAATTATAACATCTATCTCTAAACTTTTAATTAAGAGTGTAATGATAGAGATCAGCTGTTACATCAGGGCTTTCTATTTAACCTCAGTCCATTACTTAACCTCACTGAAGTTCTTTTGAAATATCTTTAGCTCAGTAAACCTGGGAACCAGCTTCAACCACTCATTTAGTTGCTTTATATCACCTAAATCCTCTATTAATACAGTCATTATAGAATCAGTCTATCTTCTCTTATGAATAGTATTCTTCAGATGTCCTCTACACCAGATCAGCAGATAGTCAAGCAACTCTTTAAGTAACTAATGTAGAGGATCAAGCATCATTGCCATATAAATATTGGTGAATTTGTAGCCCCAGGCAAAGTTAGGTACAGGGTGAATACTCATATTAGCATCAATTTCATCTCTTTCTAGTTGTTGAATGGTATCTTTCATATATTCATGTGTTTATAATAGTTATCTAGTTTGTAGATTCTCACATTCTTTGGGAGGGACCTAGTATATTATACAGTGTGGGCTACTCTTAACTCCTATAAGAATGGTCTATTCTTCATAGTTGATTATTAATCCAGCAATGATGGGAAAACACTTCTAATAGCATCTATTAGTATAAAGAATGATAGTACCATCAACTGAAAGTTTTTCAACCACTTGTAAAGCTATCAGCTTTATTTCTAATGCATTACTTAAGGCTCTTTAGAATGACTCACATTCAAAAATCTATTTTATAACTATATGATAGATAGTTGCTTTCATACCCTAATCCTCCTTCATCTTAATAATGAGTAGAAATTCAATCAGGATCAAACTAGAGATATCTTATTTTTATCACATACAACTATTCAGATTCCCAATTATCATATAAATTGACTAGGCAGATAAATCATCATAATATTAAGTTAGAATTATTTTATCAACAGTGATAAGTAACAGCACAACTGTGGCCTCATCCTCAAGTTTCTTCTAGGTGTTCTATCACCAATCTGCAGTGTGTACCTCAGTGTATACTCAATAATTCTTTTGGTTGAATACTCATACAGGCACATAGGTAAGATGTTCCTTAAAAGCTTCATATTCAAGTAGAAAGAAGATAATAGATAGAACATTCTAATAGTAGAACTAGTATTTATTAGTAGAACTATCATTGATTATACTATCTATTATCATAATCTTTGCTCTCTAATTTCCTATTGATATTCCCTACTTAATAGTATCAAGCTTGCATTGCCATTCATCCACACTACCAAAACTCAACTGATTACTCCAAGTTTTCAATACAGGGGTTTTGAATCAGGCAGTTACATCTTCCTTTATCATCTGGTTGTCATTGAAGTACATTGCCAAGTTAAAGTCTTATTCATTTTTGAAGAGATAGAAGATATTATTCCATATCCATTCATTTAGAGGTGAAAATGAACTTAATGTTATTATTAGTGATATCTTAGCTAAGTATTCTAACTCTTGCTCATAGGCAACTATCTGTACTGTAGTTGCACTGAGGCAGCCCTCCTGTACTGAGAATAGTAGTATGACAACTATAAATCTAGATGATCATGGCCCTGCCTGCACATTTAAGGGCTCTACTAGAGACTTAAAATCCATCAATATAATCATATTATTATCTCCATCAATTCATGATACATCATCAGAAGGGTTGAAGTCAACTAACAATTAACATTAGTCACTGCCTAGCATCAAACAATAGTTTAAACTTATCTTGTATATGAACAGCTCTATCATCTTCCTGTGTCCCTCCTCTCTGAATGCTATTTATAATAGATTTCAAGTCAATCCAGACATATTTTCTGCAGCAATGGGACTCATGTCAATCAAGTTCACTTAGATTTAATGCTATAAACCTGCAATCATCATGAGAGCATAGGTGTCTGCCAGCAGTTCATTTTTTGCATGTCATATTTATGATTCAAAGTAATCTCTGTGTGTATAGAAAAATTAACACAAAATAACTAATAAAACTCCAAATCACAACATTCAGCAGGTAGTGACTAATAACCTCCACTAGTATAAATATTGTAAATCATATGGTGCCAATCAACAGCTAAATTTGCAATTATGAATATTAGACCACTAAATTTGCAAGTCATATAGTGCTAATCAACTGCCAAATTTGCAATAGCAAATATTAGACAGCTAAATTTGCAAGTCACATAGTGCCAACCAACCATTAAATTTATAACTACAAATATTAGATCACTAAATTTACAAGTCACATAGTATCAATCAATCATTAAATTTATAACTATAAATATTGAACAGCTAAATTTGCAAGTCACATGATGCTAACCAACCACTAAATTTACAACTATAAATATTAGACCACTAAATTTGTAAGTTACCAATCAACTATGAAGGTTCTTGAACCACCAACATTGTAAATCACATTGAGCTGTGAATATTAGTTAGGGTAGAGTGCTACAGAAGCATATAACTTAGGGTGGAGTATTCAAAGGACAATTCAAAGGCAAGATGACTGTTATTATTACTTTGCAGCTACTAAATATAAAATCTAACTCAAATCAGTTCTTAACCCTATTCACTAACATCATGCTAGAGTTATTACATCCTCTCTCTACTGCTTCTCCCATGTCAATTAATCAGCCAACTCATATAATACTTACATAGTGATTTCATTAAACTTCAGCTACAAGTTCTAATAGTAAAGAATCCCCACTTCAACCTTCACATCTTCACATACTATCTAGTAGCAGTAAATCTTATTATTTTTCTAACCTATTCAAGCAATCCAGCTTGTAGCCTATTCTTCATCAGTTTACAGCCATTCAGGGGTTAATAGAACCAGATAGCAGGCTCTGATAAGTGTAAATCTCTGAGTGAGAATTTTTAGAGTAATAATGACAATAAGTAGGGTTTTTTCATCACAGTAATTATATGATTTCTAATCAAAGTTGAACACATCAATTAGATCTTATCTGTTCAAGGTCATTACACACTCATATAGCACTGCAACAGAATAATCAAGTCCCTTAAGATGCTAGAATTCAGTTAGCTCACACTGTTATATCATGTAAATTCATAAGAGGTAAGTAAATATACCTCTTCCAAAATGATAATAATAGTAGGTCTAGGGACAATTATTACTAATTTCTCAGTATAGTTAGTATAGTCTTGAGATATTATCAGATTAGCCAGCAACTTTTCAATGAACTTCACCTTCATCCCCTTGACAAGATCTATAATAAAGGGGGAGTAGGACATCAGAGACAAAGAAGTGTTCTTTTTCAATCAAAATTTCCATATACTTTTATCATTCTTATCTTTCTTCATATTGAGTTTCTCATCAGTAAAATGAAATCTAGATCAGCTATCATCAAAATCATTCTCATCCTCCTCATCTGAGTAACCCTTCTCACCCTTCTCATTTAAGTCATCTAAGTCATCTGAGTCCTCATTCTTGTTGATATCCATATTCTTAGGGTTATTATTATTTTGACATTCAATATTATTTTAAGATTTGACATTATTTTGGAATTCAACATTATTTTGGAATTCAACATTATTTTAGGATTCAATGTTGTTTTGGGATCAGATAATGTCCATAGCTCCAGGGAAAATTGCTAGTATACAAGCACAATGAGAATTTTTAAAGAATGTAGATATACACAGAGTTGATTCTGAATCCTTTCTACCTCTTCACAACTACAAGTTATGAGTATTCATAAAGGCTGCCTTGATAGCTGCAATGGCTTTAGCCTCTATCCCCTTTATAGCTTCTTTTTGAGCATCAGTTAATTTAACCATGATATCACAGTCCTCATGTGGGGGGAGGTTAATGATATTCTTACCAAATCATTTGTAATTAATGTCTCACTGAATCATGATGTATTTAAGAATCCATGCAAATAAAAGGGTAAATCCCCTCAGTTGGGCCTCAGATGCTTCTATCATACTATAAATCTTTATGTAGTTGCCTAGTACAGTAGAGGTGTCCTGGCTGAGCTTTTTGAACTCCTTCTGATAGGTCTGATGCAGTATATCCAATTCCAACTAATAATTAGTTTCCAGAAGGCCCATCTAATACTGTAAGTCATAAGGGCCTTTCTCAAATAGAGTTCTGAACATCAACCAGACATTAGGATTAATTAGCAGTAGTTTGATATCATCACAGAGTTTTTTCTTTATCCCATTTAGAATGAAATAAAAATTATGGATAGTTATACTATTCTCATCTTTCTCCAGATGAGATTCATCACAGACCAGTAGTCCCCAGTTCCATGCAGGCATTGATGTTAGAGTTTGACATATATGGTCTATTATGTATAATGTTGTCAGCACCATACAGTCATTAAGCTTAGTATAGGGCACAAGGTCTTTAGAGATGAATGAAAGCAGATATGCCTTAGCACTTAAACTGCACTTCTTAAACCTTTTGATTATAAAACTCTCAGAAGAGATGAAGGGCTGTACAAACAATCTTAATGATAACTCAGGATTAATAACATTTATAAACTCATCAACTTATATAGATAGAAATAATAGTGAGGCTACAATGAGAGAATAACCCTTTCTGATCCTCCACACCTTCAGCAGTGCCTTCCAATTGGCATGTAGCTTTTGAACCACAGCACAGAGGCACCTAAAGGGCTATTATAATTACATTGAGCATGGTGTAGTAGGAGCTACATCTTTTTGAAGGTATTTATGGGCTGTTTTGGAATTAAACTCTCAGGATTCCCTAACTGAATTATAATTCAATGCCAGTAAGAACCTAAGAACAATATAGGTAATTTACTCAGTGATTTTCCTAAGCCTCATCTTGTCACCTAGAATGCCTCTCCCTACTTCATTGTCTGCCAACAGCATCCAGAATGCAGTAAAGGCCTGGTAGCTGAAGGATGCCCTCTTCATATATGATATTTTAATTTTAGTTGAGGAATCTTTATAATCCACCACTTTATCCTCAAATATGAAGAAGCAGGCAAATAGACTCTCATTATGTTTAGTGAGTTGATAGCATCTTATTATATCTACTACTTAGAAAATTAGACTGGTATTGTTGAGATCACATATATTATCTATTCAAACACTATTGATATTAGTTTCTGGTTGCTCATTGAGATTCAGGATGATAATAACCTCTGAGGTGGGAGTTTTTAGTATTAAACTATTCAGAAATGTGAGTACCTTGAGAAATGACTTGACCTGCTAACTAAGCATTAAGGGGTCTATTGCCATTTAACTGTCTTCTGTCTCACTGGCTGAATCAGCAGGAGATGTGGGCATCTTGAGAGATGACTCAACCAGTAGATCATCTTTTGAAATTGAATCATCTTTTGGAATTAAATCATCTTTTAGGATTGAATCATCTTTTGGGATTGAATTGTTTATTTAAATTGAATCATTTATTTCAGTATTAAATGATATAGTAGAAATAATATCATATCTTAGAGCTTCAGTGTTGCCATCATCATCATCAAAGCTGGCTGGATATTTGTACTTGTTGGATTTCTCTCAGATCTCAAATCAAACTACTCACTACTGTAATAGTATATCTAGTTTGACTACTCTATCTACAAAGAAGGCTGCCTTACATTAAGTGATTTATGAGGTTGCTTGACTGATCTCAATGCTAACTAATCATTCTGAATAATATGAATCTATAAGGAAGACTCACTGAGTCTCTGAGTTGAAACAGATGATACTATTATTCTTCAGCTCTTCCAGCCAGTTATTATAATCCTCCTTTGTAAGATGATCAACTAGGTTCAGTTCTCCAGCCACATGAGATACCAGATTTACTGGTATGCACACAGTGAGCTAATCATCTTCATCCACTAGAGAGTTAATAGTGTGGAACTCCACATGTTGGACCCAGTTATCAAGCATGTTTGACATTAGTTTGGCAGCTTTAAAATTCAAAGCACAAGTAAAGAGTGATAAAGACCTATGGTTACTATTATAACTGGTTATTATCATTGATCTCTCTGATTGATATGCTAATGGGGTTCACCATGTCAGTGATGAGAGCTTCTGATACTCAAGACTGGGCTCTTTAGATTCAACTGATGGATAGATTGACATGAATGTTTTAGAATTAGATAGTGTTTTGGGATTAAATAGTATTTTAGGATTGAATGCTGTTTTGGGATTGGATGCTATTTTAGGATTGAATGATTACTGATCCCTACTGTATTTCCAAGTCATTATATAGACTTATTTGCTGAAGAGGTCAATAATGATAATCCAGTAACTACTTATAATGCATCTATTATTATTGAGGGGTTTCTCTACCTATTTAGCAGGAATATCCATTACATCTAATAGGCCTTAACTGATACATTCATTAATAGTATAGATTCTGGATTGCCTCTCATGACCAGTATCCTACTTAACTACATGATAGTTGGAGGGTACTGTAAGCTATTAATTGAATTTAGCCTTAAGCTGATTCAGATCTCATACTGCACAGCCTATAACTTTACTGATCACTTCATTGGATAGGGCAACCATGATGGCCTAGATGCAAATATCAGAATGAAAACATTATAAACAGAGGATATAGTATGACTTACTGGCTGACTTAGAGCTTCTTCACCAAAGTTAACTCCAAAGTTAGCAGGGCAGTGGTAGGAAGTTAGCAACAGGTTAGGGCTAGGTGCAAAGATCAGAATGAAAATATTATAAATAGAGGATATAGTATGACTTATTAGCTGAGCTTCTTCATCAAAGTTGGCTCTAAATCTCTAATGTTAGTAGTGAGGTAGTGGTAGTAAGTTAGTAATAGGTTAGATCATTATAATGTTGCAAGAAGTTAGTTGAAAAGCTTATAAACTTCTTAAGTGAATAATTGAGTTAAGAGCTGAACCCTAAAGCTTAAATAGGTTTAGCTCTATTTATAAGATTGAATGGAAGTGGCTACATAATATATTATAAGCTATTACTGGACCTTTATATTCTAACAACATTAGCCTCACTATGTAATTACTTAACTCTCTTCTTTTAACAATCTTGGTCTCATAATATAATCACTTGACTCTCATTACTTTGATTTAAATACTTTCATTAGGATCTTTTATTTATATGCTTTCATCTGCATAATTTCATTTAGAATCTTAGACACTTTCATTGAGACACTTTCATTAGGACACTTTCATCAGGATGCTTTCATTAAGATGCTTTCATTTAACACTTTCAATCTGATAACCTTACTTCAACTATCCATTTAATATTAAAACACTATCTAATACCAAAACAACATCTAATACCAAAACAACATCCAATATCAAAACAACTTAAACCATATCAACTAATAAGAACTGTAAATACTGGCTAAATGGTCATTGTCAATCAAATCCCTGCTCATAACAATATGAGCCAGGGAAGAGAGGTAGTATGCTGGGCACACACTGTATAATACCAAAAAAAAGTAATACTAACTGCTAATTTCATATGAGGGGGATATACAAACAAGAAATAACCTGTCATTTCAAATATGATCTGACCAAATATGACTTCCTGCTGAATAACAAGACTGATAGAGGTATACCTACTAATACTACATGATCCACTTTAATATACTATGCATGCACTAGTTAATATTTAATAGCTATTAGATTGAAGTGGCAATGTAGAATCTATCTTAATAATAAGCTCTTAGAGATATTCTCAGTGTTGTCTGAATACCAGTGTCATTTTCACTCTAATAAGTGATAATTACTTGCCAAGCTTAATTACAGTACTCACTCAATTAGATGATCTGACTGACATGATGCAGAATATATTAATCTACTGTAGAATCAAAAAGAGGTAGATTCCTTAATCCATCAGATAATGGAGTTCAAGAATCAACCTATCTGTACTGGGTGCAGGTAGCCTATTCATTTCATGGTCAAGTTAAGTTGGTGGCTAGTTAACATAGAGAAACACTATAAAATAATTATCATCTATCTGAAATAATAGAGCTATGAGCTATGCCAGAACTTCATCAGTAGCATTGAGTTATAAGAGGCTAAAGGTAAGAATAAATGTTATCTTCACTATTTCTAGGGGAATTTCTGCCACTACAAATATGAACTGTCAGGCCAGCCTGGTCACTAATATCATTTCAGCAACAAGCAGATTCAGTGGATGGTAGAGGAGATATATAGGAATAGAAATGATAATATTAGTAGTACCAATCTCTTTAATAGATGGAACAAGTGGGATGCTACTAGATTTAACCTTCAAGTTATATCCTACTGGTACCTATAGTCCTCTAAGTCTACTACCATCATCTATGATGACTACAACATATATGCACAAGCAGCAGACAACAAAAATGAGCTTAGAAACCTTATTAGCAACAAGATGATGAATAATGTAAATATTTGGGTAATTTAGGACAATGAGAATCTAACATATAAGTAGAGAATGAGATAAATCACAAATGTAATAGCTAATCACATAAGATGCAGAAATAAACTTTAGAGGCATCAGGCATGACATGTAGTAGATAATAAGTATTAGATGCTTCAGATGATTACTCATCTTGATAACATCAGAATTAATTGAGGATATTTAATATCAAAATAATGTATAATATTAAAATAACATATAATATCAAAATAAAGTAGATTACACACATCAGCCTAGATAATAATAAATCTTTACTTTGGGTGTGTTTTTCAATGCACTAATAGCTAATAATAGTAGTAGCAGCTAATAATGATATTAACAGCTGATGACTTCAACCCTCTCTGTAACCTTTTCTTTAATATCCCCCTTTTTGCCCACAATGGCATCTCAGCTGATTTTAATTCAATTAAATTATAAGAATCAGGCATATTTCCTCATCTGATTAACTTATAGAGATTATGTGGATTCCTCATCTCATTAATTAACTAATAGCTTGTAATGCCAGTAGGATTATCATTATATATATATATATATATTTGCATCTGGCCTGCCATTTAGTCACACACATGAATAAATGATAGTTAATGACTCCAGAACAGCTAGATGTCTAAATCAGCTAAAGAGACATCATCTACTAATTATAAAATATGCATATAATATCTGATTTGCCATATAATATGATTATAAAATCTCAACAGACTGTAAGTCAAGGGGTCTGCACAGGGCATAATTTAATCAGTTATATTGGCCCAGGCAGGCTAGTTATTAGTGCTATGTGATATTAAACATTAGCAGACCAATATTAGCAGGTATTAGCACTATGTGATATTAAATATTAGTAGATCAACATTGACAGTTGTTACTATCATATGATATCTAATATTAATAGTATAATATTTGTGATTACTCATTGATGGTTGCTGGTAGTCCATAGAATAATCAATATTAATAATTGAATGTTAGTATAGATTATGCCAAGCCTGTGATAACTTGGTAAGGAATGTAAGGAAAATACTCATATTTTAGTATCCTTTTACTCACCATCTTTTAGTCACATAGTGTGCTTTAGTCCCTTCATCTCAATCTTCTCTTTTTATTCTATTCTTAACAACCTATATATTCTACCTCTTCACTGTATATATATCTTATATATCTATACTGTTAGTATGTTTATCTCTCCTTCTACTAAGTGTCTTCTACTATCTTCTAGGCCCTATTTAAACTTCAATTCTTCTATTTTCTTGCTACCTTCAGTGGTTATTTGGGATCCTTTCAGCATCCCTTATTATAACACCCTTAATGACATCCCAGGTCCTAGGCTTCCTGATGGTTTTATGAAGGCCCTATAGTCTGAGCAGATAGATGAGACTACTCAGTTAGCTGTATCAGTACTACCTATCTCCATTCTGCCTGCTCATAAGTGAGTACTGCTAGTACCTTCTATTACTGTGCCAGTGCTGCCAGTACAGCCTATCTCTATAACTTTATTAGCTGTGCTAGTACTGCCAGTACAGCCTGTCTCTTTCTTGCCTGATGCATTCACTCAGTTAAGGGCTGAATATGAGGCCTGTAATCACTAAATATATGAGATGAACTGTTATTTTAGCCATCTTATACATCATCTTTATTAGTTCTGATGTTCTCTGTGTGTCTGTGTGCTGTATATCTCCTCTGTGAATTCCTCTTCTTATCAGCTACCCTAGTCAAACCCAGACACACTAAATACTAGATATATTGAGGACTAATAGTATATCACTCATGGCAGCTGTTGCAGGTATGATGTAGAATAGGTGCCTAATCAGATGAAGGTATAGAGCTTAAAGGAGTCTCAGATGTAAAGTCTGAAAGAGAAGAAGACACTGACTCTATCACAGAAGAGGTAGAGGATGAAAGACCCCAGAGGGGTATAAGTATCTTTCTGTTAAAATAAAAGAATAGTACTAGAATTAGATTCATATAAAGTGATACCCAACAGAAAGAATAATCATTACTAATACTTTACTAGATAGTTAATATGTTCATACAGTTATATATTCAATTTGAAATTCAAAAGCTTTTGTAAAGTGCTATATCCTTCCTCTTTCAATTCAAGTACTTTCATAAAGTATCATGTCCCCCCCCTTTCAACTTGAGCTTTTATAAAGCACCATGTCCCTCCCCTTTCAATTCAAGTGCTTTGATAAAGCATCATATTTCTCCCCTTTTAATTTAAGTGCTTTCATAAAGTACCATATCCCCCCCCTTTCAACTTAAGCTTTCACAAAGTGCTGTGTCCCTCCCATTTCCATTTAGATGCTTTCACAAAGTACCATGTCCCTCCCCTTTTGATTTAAAAGCTTTTACAAAGCTTCATATATAAAAGAGGTAAAAAGTTCTAAATATCTGGCTCTTTTCTATTTCTCCTCTATCTTTTTTTTCTCTTTTTTTAGATATCTTCTCTCCTACTAAAGATCATCAACATTCTCCTCCCTATATTATACTAGCTATAACTATATTGAAATAAACCCTCAAACCATCTCCCTCTCTCTCTGAAAAGAAAATCCTGTTACCTCCCTCCTCTAATATCACATTCAATACAAAAGATGTACATATAAAACTTTAACACTATAAAATAGAGAAGTAGTAAGACTGACATAATATATAGATTAGCATATAGGTCACCCACTAACCAGTATTAAACACTGTCTGTTGCTAGTTAGGAGCTGACACACTTCTACCATAACTCTCACTCTGATGCTCAGACACTACTAGCTCAGCCTGGGAAAAATGTAGTGTACATATAGAATGTAATTAAACCTACTGACTTTATTCATTCTGAATATTTCTATATGAATGCATTATTAGTTTAATCCTATGAATAACAATCTGATGCACAACAAATTGATTTCCTCTGCCATGCCTACTGAGTACACTGTCAATTATTCCCTGTCTGTATTCAAGTTTCTGACCATTTTGAGGGATATTGTAGAAACTACCTATAGAATAATTACTATCAATACATTATATGAGATATATACTAAAATAATATGTTCCAGACTTCCCCTCTGAGCTCTCTTCTGCCTCCTATCCTCTATATCAGTGATCAGCCTGGGTCTACACCTAATAACCCCATCATTATTAATTGAGTAGAGGGTTAGATGATCTCCTCCCTTAGAGGATAGGTTTGAAGGCTTTGAAATCCAGATGAACCTTACTTTATTTCTTTTGATTGATTTAATTAACTTTATTTTTAGGTGCTTGATTTTAAGGGGTGAATCTGACTCTCTATTTAAGCTTTTTACTGTCTCTTTTCCTTCTGCTTTATATGTATGGTCAGGTTGATTTTGGGTGCTAGTTTTTCATTTTTTTAAAGGGTGGGATTGGCCAGTGATCTTAGAATGTTACTCTTTTATTACTTTGACTTTTCTTTTACCTATTTTTATGTCTTTATCCTTTATTCCTCTATTTGATTTATATAACTACATTATTTGCCACTCTCTATATTAATATTAGTAGAGGTATCCTCATCAACACTCACATCAGCCACATTAATATTAGCTAGTGTGTCTCTGCCACTATCCTCATTAATATTGATAGAGGTGTCCCCTTAGCCACTCACATTAGTTATACTAATATTAGCTAGTGTGTTCCTGCTACCATTCCCATCAACATTAGCAGAGGTGTTCCCTTGACCACTCACATCAGTCACACTAATATTAGTCAGTGTGTTCCTACCACTATCTTCATTAATATTGGCAGAGGTGTCTCCATCACCACTACTTACATCAGGTTACACTAATATTAGGTGGTATGTTCCTACTCTCATTCACATTAATGTTAGCAGCCCAGATGTTTACATCACCACTCATATTGATTATACTAATATTAGCTCTACCATGATTTATTTCTTTAATATCACTTACTATCCTATTTTATGCTATTAGATGCATACACCCCTTCTTCACTTCATTTAGGAGATTGATGCTTATCTTCTTGTCTGTATGCAAGCAAATTTTAGCATCTTTTTTTAATCACCTAGATTAGATCAATTGGTGATAGGCCATATCTAAGTATTCAAATCTTTTTATTAGTGGTAGAATAGATACACTAAAATTTACTAGCATGTAGATGAGGAGATAGTCTGCCATACTATCACTACCTGGCACTATAATCCTTATACTAACTCTCAACCTCTACCCCTACCTACAGCAGTTTTCCCTGTCAGTGACATTTAGAATGAATAAATGTAAATGTGAATGCAATAAACAAATGAACATACAAATAGATGATCAATTAATGGCCAGGCTACTACTAATATGAATTACTTGGGAAGGAGATAACTCATATACAGCTATGGAGCCCAGTCAGCACTAATATGAGATCAATTATAAAGGAAGAAATTAATTATGGGTAAACTTCAGTCACCAGCACTGATGGTGCAGAACTGTGAGATCTAATAGATTAAGATGAATTGTGATTAACACTATTCTTATTATTTTTCAGAAGAAAATATTACTTTAGAAAAAGATTACACTGATTATATCTATCTTTAGTGATTTCTTTCTTTCTATTACATTCCTGCTTCAGACAGCTGTATACTAACTATTTTTATTGTAATAGCACCAGTTTCAATTAATATATCTTATTTTGATAAAATACCTGCTACACACTAACTTGACTCTCATCAGTTAGTTACTAGTAGTTATTCTCTCACTTCTATTCTATTACTTAAAAATTGCCTTACTCCATTCTTTTCTTACCTTTAATTACATTGGATTCTACCTCACTATCTGCTGAATTGGTGCACTTCTTATCCCTAGAGTCTTCTCTTTTTCTTTAAAGCTTTTAAAATCAACATCAAAAGAAGCTATAAAGGTAAGGATTAGTTGACACACAGCTTGAGATGAGTTCTACAAGTCAGTAGTCAGAGATAGGTTGATTCAGATAGTATATAATTTTAATATTTAAATTTGAAGTCTACACTGATAAGATGGTTTGAAATTAAGCCTGCAGTACAGCCTGGCAGAAATGAACTAAAGTATAGGCAGGAGCCTATTATTAACAATTATCATGACAATGAGGATATGGGTGAAGACAATGATTTAAAGAAAGTTAATAGTGACATAAATGTGGAAGATGAGTCTCACCTTCCCTCAAATAAGTAAAGATGAATTGAGCTAGACCTGATGAGTTATTCTCTTTATCATATTATACCTATTAATATTAATATTATTATAGGATGGTTTTACTTATTAATATTAGTATGAGTCTACTTACATTTTATAGTGTTAGTATTGAAACCAACTGATTATTTGAGTTAGAACCTTATATCACTGTAAAGATTATCTCTTTCAACTAGGAGCTCTTTCTTAGATTCCTATGATGATTAGATTTTCTCAGGCCCTACTAGTAGCCATCAAACTCCTCTTATCACATCTGATGTAATTAAAGATAATGTAATCAAAAAGGGTGAAGGATGTCTTGCATGAGCTAAATCAGAGTAAAGATTAGATAGAAGTAAAATACAAGATAATAATCATACCCTTCATGATGATATTAGGGTCTTATGTGCTAAAAGGCTGTACTCTAACTATAAAATTCTATCATCACAGTGGACACCTTGACCAGAAGAAAAGAAGCCCCTGATGTCAGAATTAATAAAAAAGGTATGAAAGACACAGCATGAGAAGTTAATCAAGTAGTAGAATCAAATAGGAGATATGATTGATCTCAAAAATCAGCTAACAAAGTAATCTAATCATTGAGAGGTATGAATGGTAGTTCCTCTAAGCATATTACTTACATATTAATACTCTAATGCTGATATAATACTAGCAGGTTTTTGAATACATTACTTTAGTTTGACATCATCATATAATGACAGTCAAAGCATACATTAATAGCATATTTAGTAGTAGGTACTTAAAGGAAGCAAATCCACAGGAGAAGATACAGATAGAGCTTCTAAAGAACTATCTTTACCTGTGCTTAGATGATGTTTGCAATGAGAATAGGATAGACTTTATTTTCTATTATTCTTAATCTCTATTAATTAATTTCATAGAACTTAAAATGCAATACACAATGACTTTCTAATAATATTCTTCAGATATTTGTGAAGCTTTTCTATGATCAAGGTTAGTATGGCTTAGCAAGTAACTCACTTACACAGAAGTTCTTTAAATACTCTAAATAGAAGCCTGCTGCTATTCTTCCTATCTTTATCACAGCTAATTTGATGTACTTTGCAATTAGGAATCTCAGATAAACAATTAGTTAGTCTGAAGATATAGGATTAAAATTTGATGGAGCTTTGGCCTTTCATAAGAATTAAACTTTATAATTACATGAGATTAGATCTTTATTGCTAATATTTACAATTAGGAAAATTCAAGAATTTAACAGCCATGTGAGGGGAAATATGTGAGGAGTAAAGAGATATACTGAGACATATTATTCAAAAACAAGTTTGAAATCTTTCTGGATTTCAGAAGAATGATGGGGAAACTACAGTGAATAAGATTATTACTGATCTAAATACTAATATAGTAGAAGATTTTGATTTGTTCAAGCTAATGAATAATAAATAGAAAGATGCAGAGTAATTAATATACCTTTATAAATTCCCCATACTCTCTCTTGTTTACTTGAAATTTAACTCTACTTCTAAAATAATAGTATATTGATTTTTTTGCAGACTAGCTATCTACAGCTCAGAGTCTGTCTCTACAGTTATTAATACTCTATCAGTAACCTCATCAGCACTCATAATAGAAGGAGTATAGACTATCACAGTTTTTTGATGTTTAATCATCTTCATCATATGGAACTATCTCTTACTGCAGTATATACTTATTGCTGAGAGGTCTCTTCACCTAATATTTCTCTCAGTAAGACTGTGATGTTATTTATTAATAGCTTCCCTGTAACCTTTATTCATACTTAATGCCTGCATTCTTAATTTTCTTACTCCTTCTTCTATCCCTCTCCTTCATTACTACAACTACCTATTTCAAACAACACCTGGCACCATTCATTCAATGATTATTAATCTATCTTGATTTTATTTTTTACTATTTATAGATTCTGTACATTATAGATGAATAGTACTTTTGCTGAATTGAATAATAATAATAATTAATATAATCAACATGCAATAGATGATAGTATCAGTAAAGATAATATTATTAATAATAGAGTATAGAGTACTGCTGATGCCATCACTAACATTGATGCAAATAAAGGTAGAAACACACTGACTAACATTAATACAGCTAATATGAGTGGCAATAGGGACACCTTTAACAACATTGACACAGATGAGGGCAGGGACACACTGGCTAATATTAATGCAATCAACATGAGTGGTGATAGAAACATACTGGCTAATATTAGTACAATCAACACAAGTGATGATGGGGATACCTCTAATAATATTAATATAGATAAGGATAGGGACACACTAGCTAATATTAATGCAATCAACACAAGTGGCAATGAGAACACACTAGCTAATATTAATGCAATCAACACAAGTAGCAATGAGAATACCTCCAACAATATTAACATAAATGAGGGTAGAGACACACTGACTAATATTAATATAACTAATGCAAGTGGTAATAGAGACACCTCCAACAACATTAATATAAATAAGGGTAGAGACACACCCACTAATATTAGTGCAACTAATATTGAGTGGTGAGAGGGACATCTCCACTAAAGTTAATATAGATAGTGGTAGAGACACACTGCATAATATTAGTGCATCTACCACAAGTAGTAATGAAGATATCTCTGCAAATCTTAGTATAGTTGATGCTATTAGCAGCAGCAACACCTCTACTAATATTAACATAGTTGAGAATATTCACACCATTGACACTATTAGTATGATTATTGCACTGCAGGCACATACAAGAGATCAGCTACATGTAGCAGCTCCTACACACTCCAAGTGAGACTATATAATAAATCACTGCACCTGCCAAAACTGCATGAGTGTGCTCATGCCACCACATGCCTCACATGCAGCAAAAAGATTTTGCCAATATAAGGATTTAATAATAGATTAACTATCTGCAAATACTATCATAGTCTGTGAATTATAGGGAGATATACTCTCAGCAACCCTGCAAAACACTACAGCTCTTAAGCTGTGATTATTGGATATAAGAGCTAGTCTAAATATGACTGGTGAACACTTTTCTCTTATAAAGACTCAACCCTATACAGGCAAACTAATGGTTAACTCTACTACAGGCAGGGAAGGGCACATTAAAGAAACAGAATGCTTAGTTCTTAAGGTTGAGGGTGATGACATTATCATACAGGATGTTCACTACATTTCTAAACTAATAATTAACTTACTGTCCTTTGCAGCTCTGAAGGATTAAAAGTATAGATTCACCCTCTCCAACACCAACCCTGTGTACTTCATTTGCAGGTCTCTAAATGGCATTATTTTTCATGCAGTTCAGACCTCTAGTAAGAGCTTATATGAAATAGTTGAATATAAATATGAATGAGATCTTAATAGTATTAATAGAGTGATGAACTTCATGGCAAAATCATATAATTATAGAATGCTAAATTCAGCTCAAAAAATTGAACTTCCACTTGTGGCTGCCATCACCATCATATCTCTAAAAACATTTGATAAAACCAAACCTGCAGATGCAGGCCCTGACCCTGTAAGTAAAACTCTCACTGAGTGGCATTGGGACCTTGGCCACATCCATACAGGTGCTATTATCATGATGTTGAAAGATCCAAAATCTAGCATTAAAATTAATGGCCTAAAAATAGGACTTTTCTGTGAAAAATGCATTGAAGCCAGCATAACTTGCCATTACTCATAAAAACCCATGCTGTGGTCTCTATGACTGATTGAAAAGATCTATATCAATCTTATAGAGAGGGGTAGAATACTAGAAGATCTATCTGACTACCCCCTGGAGTCTCATAAAGGGATTAAATATTAGATGTTAATTACATGTGATGCTACCCACATGAGGTGGGTGTATTTCTTGAAGTCAAAAGATAGAGCTATTGAATTCTTTGCCCTCTAGCTCAAATTTATGAGGAATCTCAGTTATAGATCTTCTGTGTTCATACAAATAGATATTGATGGTATTTTTTGGTCCATAAAAATGAATAAGATTATAACTAAATATGATATTAAATGGGAACTAACTACCTCTTAATCTTCTCATCAAGATGGTGTCTCTAAATACAGCATTCAAACAATAATGTAGTATGTGAGAGCAGTCCTATTTACAAGTAATCTACCCAAGAAATTCTGGGCAAATATTATGAATATAGTTGTTGTGATAACTAACAACACCCCTACATCTATGGTTCTATATAATAGTGTATTCTGGCTGCAGACAGCAGATTCTATAACCCTCAGTCTCTATATGATATTGTGGTGTGCACTCACAAATCTATCACCCTAGGTGAAATATTTTCATCAAATTGGAACTAAGATCTACACTCACCTGCACAGCTTGCAGAAGCCTGTGGATAAGTTGTCTCCCTGCATGAGGTTATACAGACTAATTGGATTTAATGGGACATTGATTTTTCAGCTTTGAGATCCCAAGTCTGATAAAATACTTCATACATTGGATGTTTAATTCATGCCATTGAAGCTGGATCCTAAATGTACTGACAGCCTAAAAACTGACATTCAGAGCTTCAAGGCACTCAATGTTGATACAACTGATATAGTAGAGGATGAGGAACCCCCCAAAGATGGCAAGTAATTCTACCCTGTTAGCACCTATGTAGTTTACATTCCTTTGCCTGATATGGGCACCCTCCCTAAATCATATAAGGATGCCATATTGCAGCCAGAGGGGGTGAGAGAATACTGGCAAAGATCAATGCAACATGAGATAACTGACCTAGAATGGTAGAATATGTGGCATCTAGTCCCCTGGTTCAATGTACCTACTGGAGAATCAGTGGCTCCTGATCACTGGGTATTCATTGAAAAAGATCAACTGACCAATCTGAATGCAGATTCTAATAGCATCCTATGGAAGTCCTGCTGAGTGGTCTGCAGGAACTAACTTAAGAAGGATAATAGAGTAGAGACCTATACACCTGTAATAACTGACACTGTGAACTGCTTATTATTCACTATAGTAGTATAATGTGGATGGATGCTCCAGCAGGTAGACATTATATTAACCTACCTACATGGATGTCTAGGTAAAATTATTTATATGAGACAACCTTCTGGCTTTAAGTTGGGTGCTCTAAAAATACTTGTCTGCACCATAGAGGGTAGTCTCTACAGATTGGATCCAGCTGTGAGAATCTGGTATGATTTTCTGATGGCCCTCCTTATGAGGATAGAATTCATTGTGAGTTTATATGACCCAGATCTATGATGACATGCCACCAAATCCCATCTCTACATGACTATCTATATTGACAATTTGAATATAATGTCCAAAGATCCTGTGAACACTGATTGGCTAGTACATGAATTGAATGAGCATCTTGAGATTAAAGACCTGCATGAATCAGAGAAATATTTGGGCATGAAAGTAAGCTGCACACCTGAGGGGATTAAATTGACCCATTAATGCTATATCAACTGTTTGATAGAGGATTTCTATATGGAAGATGTTATCACCATGCATATACTTATGAAGGAGTCTCTTAGATTCAATGATTCCTTCATCTCAGAGGGTGAAGGCAGTTTTATGAAGTAATGTTACCAACAGGGTGTAGGCTGCATTTAGTATCTAGCAGTCAAAACTCAGTCTAATATCATGTGTGCAGCCTCATTACTTGGCCAGTGTAGCACTAACCCAACACCAAAATCATGGAAGGCATTATTACACATCATCTGATATTTAAAAGGAACACCTAATATAGGCCTCTTTTATGAGCATCTCAACAGCTCAATTCCTGACTTCCTAAATGACATCTACCTCCCAATTGGATATATAGATTCTGATTGGGCAGGTATTTTAAATGGCAATCAAAAATCTATGTTCAGCTACATATTCAAGCTTGCAGGCACCCTGATATCATGGTAGTCTGCCAAACAGGCCTGTATATTACTTAGTTTGAATGAAGCCAAATACATTGCACTCAGCAAGGCAGTTTGTGAGGCAATGTGGATCTAGAATCTCATGCTAGAGATTGAATTTATAACTACATTCCCTATACAGGTTCTTGCAGATAATAAAGGAGCAATAGACCTTGCCCAAGTCACTATGATTATAGCTTATAGCAAGCATATAGATACACATTTTCATTACTTATGATCTCAGTTGAAGAATGGCATTATATTGTTGGAATACATTCCTACAGCTGAAATGATGGTCAATGATTTGATGAAGCCTCTGAGTATAGTTGTATTTAATTATTTCATGAAATTACTAGGGTTTTCTGGTAGAAAAGAAGGAAAATAGCAAGTCTTTATATGTATCTAGGGTTTTTCCACTGATTAGCAGTGTTTTTGTGAGATCTATGTGTTTTGCACAGCTCTACTTGAGGGGGGATGTAGGCCATAGGCTGCCTCTGATCTCCTGATTGGGCTTAGTGCAAACACATGATCACATAGTAGATAGATCTCTCACTAGCTAGGTAATACAAGAGTCTTCAGCCTTCCCACATATTTTCCTTATATTTCTCATTAAGTTATCACAGGCTTGGCATAACCTATACCAACATTCAACTGTCAATATTGATTATTCTATGAACTGCTAGCAACTACCAATAAGTAACCATGAATATTGTACTACCAACATTGAATATCATATGATGGTAATAACTGCTAATATTAGTCTATCAATATTTAATATCACATGGTGCTAACACCCACCAATGTTGGTCTGCTAATATTCAATATCATGTAGCACTAATAACTAGCCCACCTGAGCTAATATAACTAATTAAATTATACTCTGTGCAGACCCCTTGACTTACAGTCTGTTGAGGTTTTATAATCATATTGTATGGCAAATCAGATATTATATGCATGTTTTATAATTAGTAGATGATGTCTCTTTGGCTGATTTAGACATCTGGCTGTTCTGGAGTCATTAACTATTATTTATTCATGTGTGTGATTAAATGGCAGGCCAGATGCAAATATATATATATATATGTAATGATAATACTACTGGCATTACAAGCTATCAGTCAATTAATAGGATGAGGAATCCACATAATCTCTACAAGTTAATTAGATGAGGGAATATGCCTGATTCCTATAATTTAATTGAATTAAAACCAGCTGAGATGCCATTGTGGGCAAAAAGAGGGATATTAAAGAGAAGGTCACAGAGGGGGTTAAAGTCATTAACTATTAGTGCTATTATTAGCTGCCACTGCCATTATTGGCTGTCAGCATATTGAAAAACACACCTAAAGTAAAGATCTATTATTATCTAGGCTGATGTGTATAATCTACTCTATTTTAATATTATATGTTATTTTAATATTATATATTATTTTGATATTAAATATCCTCAATTAATCTTAATATTATTAAGATAAGTAGTTATCTGAAGTATCTAATACTTATCATCTACTACATACTATACTTAATATCTATAAAGTCTATTTCTGTATTTTATGTGATTAGCCATCACATCTACAATCTATTCTATCCTTTACTTGCATGTCAGGTTCTTATTATTCTAAATTATTTAAATATTCACATTGTCTATCATCTTATTACTAATAAGGTCTCTAAGCTCATTTTCATCATCTACTACTTATGCATATATGTTGTAGTCATCATAAATGATGATAGTAGACTTAGAGAGCTATAAATACTAGTAGGATACAACTTGAAGGTTGGATCTGATAGCATCTCACTCATTTCATCTATTAGAAAGATTAGTACTACTAGTATTATTACTTCTATTCCTACATGTCTTCTCTACCATCCACTGAATCTGCTTGTTACTGAAATGATATTAGTGACTGGGCTGACCTGGCAGTTCATATTTGTAGTAGTAGAAATTCCTCTAGGAATAATGAAGGTAATGCTTGTTCTTACCTTTAACCTCTTATAACTTAATGTTGCTGGTAAAGTTCTAGCACAGCTCACAGCTCCATTATTTCAGGTAGATGATAATTATTTTACAGTATTTCTTCATGTTAGCTAGCTACTAACTTGACTTGATCATAAAATAGATAGACTGTCTGCACCCAGCACAGATAGATTGATTCTTAAACTCCATTATCTAATAGATTGAGAAATCCATCTCTTCTTAGTTCTACAGTAAGTTGATGTATTCTACACCATGTTAGTCAGATCATCTAATTAAGTAAGTACTGTAATTAAGCTTGACAAGTAATTATTACTTATTAGGGTGAAAATAGCACTGACATCCAGACAACACTAAAAATATCTCTAAGAGCTTATTATTGAGATAGATTCTATATTGCCATTTCAATCTGATAGCTGTTAAATATTAGCTAGTGCATGTATAGTATATCAAAATGGATTATATAGTATTAGTAGGCATATCTCTATTAGCCTTGTCATTCAGCAGGAAGTCATATTTGATTGGATTGTATTTAAAATGATAGATTGTTCCTTATTTATATATCCTCCTCATATGAAATTGATAGTTAATGTTGCTTTTTTTTGATATTATATAGTATGTGCCTGGCATACTACCTCTCTTCCCTGGCTCATATCATCATAAGTAGGGATTTGATTGGCAATGACCATTTAGCCAGTATTTGCAGTCCTTATTAGTTGATATGGTTCAAGTTGTTTTGGTATTAGATGTTATTTTGATATTGAATGATATTTTAATATTAAATGGATAGTTGAAGTAAGGTTGCCAGATTAAAAGTATTAAATGAAAGTATCCTAATGAAAGTGTTCTAATGAAAGTGTTCTAATGAAAGTGTTCTGATGAAAGTGTCTAAAATTCTAAATGAAATTATGTAGATAAAAGTATATAAATAAAAGGTCCTAATGAAAGTGTTTGAATTAAAGTAATAAGAGTTAAGTAATCATGTTATGAGATTAAGGTTGTTGAAAGAAAAAAATCAAGTAATTATATAGTGAGGCTAATATTATCAGAATATAAAGGTTCAGTAATAGCTCATAATGTGTTGTGTGATTACTCCCATTTAACCTTATAAATAGAGCTAAATCTATTTAAGCTTTAGAGTTCAGCTCTTAGCTCAATTATTCATCTAAAAAGTCTATAAACTTTTCAACTAACTTCTTGCAACATCATAATGGTCTAACTTATTGCTAATTTACTATTACTACCCTACTACTAATATCAGAGATTTGAAGTCAACTTTGATGAAAAAGCTCAGTTAGTAAGTCATACTATATCTTCTATTTATAATATTTTCATTCTGATCTTTACATCTAGCTCTAACTCATTACTAACTTCTCACTACTACCCTGTCAACTTTAGAGCTAATATTAGTGAAGAAGCTCTGAGTCAGCCAGTAAGTTATACTGCATCCTCTATTTATAATGTTTTCATTCTGATATTTGCATCTAGGCTATCATAGTTGCCCTATCTGATGAAGTAATTAGTAAAGTTATAAGCTATATAGTATGAGATCTAAATCAGCTCAAAATTAAATTCAATTAATGACTTATAGTACCCTCCAACTATCATGTAGTTAAGTAGGATACTAACCATGAGAGGTAATTTAGAATTTATGTTATTAATAAATATATCAGTTAAGGCCTGTTAAATGTGATGGATATTCCTGTCAGATGAGTAGAAAAACCCCTTAATAATAATAGATATATTATAGGTAGTTACTAGATTGTCATTATTAATCTCTTCAGCAAATAAGTCTATATGATGACTCAGAAATACAGTAGGGACTAGTAACCATTTAATTCTAAAATAGCATTTAATTCTAAAATAGCATTCAATTCTAAAACACCATTTAATCTTAAAACACTGTCTAATCCCAAAACATCCATACCAATCTATCTATCAGTTAAACCTAAAGAGCTCAGTTTTGAGTATCAGGAGCTCTCATCACTAACATGGTGAACCCCATTAGCATATCAATTAGAGAAATCAATGATAATAGTCAGCTGTAGTAGTAATCATGGGTCTTTATCACTCTTTACTTGTGCTTTGAATTTTGGAGCTGCTAAACTAATACTAAATATACTTAATAACTGGGTCCAACATGTGGAGTTCCACACTATTAACTCTCTGATAGATGAAGATGATTAGCTTATTATATGTATACTAGTAGATCTAGCATCTCACACAGCTGAGAGACTGAATTTAATTGACTATCTTACAAAGGAGGACCATAGTGACTGGCTGGAAGAGCTGAAGAGTAATAGTATCATCTATTTTAATCTAGAGACCCAGTAAGTCTTCCTTATAGATCTATACTATTTAGAATAGTTAGTTGGCATTAGGATTGATCAAGCAACCTCATGGATTATCTGATGCAAGGCAGCTTTCTTTGCAGATAGAGCAGCTAAACTGGATATGCTATTATAGTAGTAGGTAGTTCAGTTTAAGATCTGGGAGAAATCCAACAAGTATAAATGTTCAGCTGACTTTAATAATGATGATGGCAATACTGAAGCCTCAAGATATCCTATTATTCCTACTATATCATTCAATGCTAAAATAGATAATCCAATTCAAATAGATGATCCAATTCTAATAGATGATCCAATCCCAAAAGATGATTCAATCCTAAAAGATGATTCAATCCTAAAAGACAATTCAATTTCAAAAGATGATTCAATTCTAAAAGATGATTTACTAGTTGAGTCATCTCCTAAGGCACCCACATCCCCTGCCAATCCAGCCAGTGAGACAGAAGATGGTCAAATGGTGATAGACCTTCTAATACCTAGTTAGTAGGTTAAGTCATTTCTCAAGGTGCCTATATCTCTGAACAGTTCAATGCTAAAAACTCCCATCTCAGAGGTCATTATGATCCTGAATCCCAATGAGCAGCCAGAAACCAATATTAATAATGCTTGGATAGATGATATATATAATCTTAATAATACTAATCTAATTTCCTGAGTAATAGACATAATAAGATGTTATTAACTCACTAAACACAATGAGAGTTTATTTGCCTGCTTCTTCATGTTTGAGGATAAGATAGTAAACTACAAAGATCCCTCAACTAAAATTAAAATATCATATATGAAGAGGGTACTCTTCAGCTACCAGATCTTTACTGCATTCTGAATGCTATTAGCAGACAATGAAGTGGGAAGGAGCATTCTAGATAATAAGATGAGACTTAGGAAAATCACTGAGTAGATTATCTATATTATTCTTAGATTCTTACTGGCATTAAATTATAATTCAGTTAGAGAATCCTGAGAGTTCAATTCTAAAACAGTCTATAAATACCTTCAAAAAGATATAGCTCCTACTACATTATACTCAATGTAGTTATAATGGCCCTTCAGGTGCCTCTATGCTGTGATTTAAGAGCTATACATCAATTAGAAGGCACTGCTGAAGATGTGGAGGATTAGAAAAGATTATTCTCTTATTATAGCCTTATTATTACTTCTATCTGTATGAGTTGATGAGTTCATAAATATTATTAACTCTGAATTGTCATTGAGATTATTTGTGCAGTCCTCTATCTCTTCTGAGAGTTTTATAGCTAAGAGGTTTAAGAAGTATGATTTAAGTGCTAAGATGTATCTACTTTCATTCATCTCTAAAGACCTCATGCCTCATGCTAAACTTAATAACTGTATGATACTAATAACATCATACATAATAGACTGTATACATTAAACCCTAATATTAATATCTGCATGGAACTAGAGACTACTGATTCATAATAAATCTCATCTAGAGAAGAGTAAGAATAGTATAATTATCTGCAATTTTCATTTCATTCTGAATGGAATAAAGAAGAAACTCTGTGATGATGTCAAACTGCTGCTAATTAATTCTAATGTCTGATTGATGTCTAGAACTCTATTTGAGAAAGACTCTTATAACTTACAGTATTAAATGGGCCTTCTAGAAACTAATTATTAGTTGGAATTGGACATACTGCATCAGGCCTGTCAGGAGGAGTTTAAAAAGCTCAGTCAGAATACCTCTACTACACTAGACAACTATATGAAGACTTATAGTATGATAGAAGTATCTGAGGCCTAACTGAGGAGATTTACCCTTTTATTTACATGGATTTTTGAATGCATCATGATCCAGTAAGACACTAATTATAAATAGTTTGGTAAGAATATTATTAACCTCCCCCCATATGAGGACTGTGATATTATGATTAAATTAACTAATGCTCAAAAAGAAGCTATAAAGGGGATAGAGGCTGAAGTTATTACAGCTATTAAGACAGCCTTTGTGAATATCTATAACTTATGATTGTGAAGAGGTAGAAAGAATTCAGAATCAACTCTATGTATATTTATATTCTTTAAAAATTCTCACTGTACTTATATGCTAGTAATTTTCCCTGGAGCTATAAATATTATCTGATTTCAAAATAATATTAAATTTCAAAACAACATTGAATCCCAAAACAACATTGAATCCTAAAACAATGTTAAATCCCAAAACAATATTAAACACCAAAATAATAATGACCCTAAGGATGTAGATATCAATAAGAATAGGAACTTAGATGACTCAGATGACTTAAATGAGAAAAATAAGGAGGATTACTCAGATGAGAAGAATGAGGATAATTTTAATGATAGCTAGCCTGAGTTTCATTTCACTAATGAGAAACTTAATATGAAGAAAGATAAGAATAATAAAAGTATATAGAAATTTTAATTGAAAAAGAACACTTCTTTATCTCTAATACCCTACTCCCCCTTTATTATGAATCTTGTTAAGGGGGTAAAGATGAAGTTCATTGAAAAGTTACTGGCTGATCTGGCAATGTCTCAAGACTATACTAGCTGTACTGAGAAATTAGTAATAATTATCTCTAAACTTACTATTATTATCATTTTAGAAGAGGTATATTTACTTACCCCTTATGAATTTACATGATACAACAGTGTAAGCTAACTAGATTCTAGTGTGGTGAGGATCTGCTGTCAGGTCAGATCAATTTTTCACCAAGGCTTTTCACTGCCAAGTACAGCCATGAAGATAGATATTTTCCTTTCACTGCAAGACTTCATCTGTTCATTCATGGATTTCTCATGCATGTGTATGCTTCTTTGAGATAGATCTTTTGTTTCTTTTGTGTGTGCCTTATCATTCTATTACTATGTTGTTTTGTACTATAGATTGCCAATACATTCCTCTGCTTCAACATCAACCTCAATTCTTTTCTTGTGTTTGCCACTGCCCTGTTCAGTGCTGCCTGATGTGCACACCCTGTCCCCACTTCATTGATGCACATGATCAGAAATCATGAATGGATGAACAGATAGCAGTATTAATACAGATAACTATACTGAGTTTCTTTCCTCTTTTTTCTTTTCTTTTATTGAGCATACTACTCAACACAATTCTCTTATTTCAGTTTGTGATAGGCCCATTTGGTTGGAGTGGGCTCACAGCTTTATGGCTGCACTAATGGCAATACCATCAGAAGAAAACTTCAAAGAATGGACCCACTGAACTATCAAATCCATCAAGCTGTTCCTTAACAAATGCAGACTCTAGTGAGAAGAAAAATCTACAGCAGATCTTGCAGTTCCTTCTCTTCCTGAAGTTCCTAAATCTCTACCCACAAAAAGACACAGATATTATCACCATTATCAACCTATTTCTCATTTGCAAACAAAAGCTACTTGTCTATTCATTTCTCCATCAATATATGCCTCCTAAGTATGCTTGGTCAGACTCCATCACACATCATCAAACTCAGTCAGGAAAAGCACCAGCTCCACCACCAAAAATTGAGATCAACAGTGAGAAGATGTTCAGCTCCACTAATTTCTCATCAGGCCTGCCTACATCTAGCAGTACCTTGCCTCCTGAAAGTGGAATGATTTATCAGTAGCTTGTCATGCCCATGCTAGTTCCTGGATCCCTCAGAGCCTCTTCTTTTGATGGGAAGGATGTTACTCAGTTCATCAATCAGTTCAATGCTGTGCTGAAGCTGCACCATATTCCTAAGGATGAAGCCTTGGCAGTGTTACACAACTATTACTCTATGGAACTGCAAGGTCATGTGGATCAGCTGATGAAGAACCTACAAACCTGGATAAAAGTTAAGGCCAGATTAATGTCAGAGTTCTGACAGAATGATACTTATTAGTAGATGTATAATTAAATCTACCTGAATGCCCTGTCTAGTTTCAAATAATCTTTCAGCTAAGATATTCTCACTTTCTACTACTAATTCTATGCCATCACTGAGCTACTAATTAGCTAGAATGAAATCTAGGAATCTCTTGCCTGCCAGTTGTTCTTACAAGGCCTGCCTGATGGAGTTTATAAGAAGGCTTTTCATAAGGCTAGGTTTGACCAAAACAACCCATCTGAGTGGAAGATTTCAAAGGTTTGCAAAGCCACAGCTGAATCTCAGGAAGTCAAGGAAAAGATAGTCTAAATGATCATGCCTAACCTGGGTTCTCATATGATGCTACCCACTCAACTGCCTCCTGCTCAGCCTATCTTCAATCCACCCACCTTGACTGTGCTAAGACCTCAAATAGCCCCTTCTGCACTACCTACTTCTTCTGATCTAGCTTCAAGAAATTCAAATGACAGCCTACTTGAGTCTCTCATCAATCAGATGGATGCACTGTTACTGGCTATCACTGGGTTTCAACAGCAGAGAAATATGCAACAGCCAGCTATGGTACTACACATTCTCACCAACTAAGGGTCTATCAATTCTGCTCAAGATCTCACAAATGTTTCCTATTATAGGACACAGTATAGCCCTGATGGTCCATATCAACCTAGGTTTGAAAGTATATTACAATATAATCACCCTCCTCATGCTTATTGGGGCTGCAGTGACTCATCTCATATACTCCCTCAGTGCCTCCAGATTGATAAGTTAATTGATCAAGGAAAAATCCATTGAAATAGAATGAGCAAATACTTTGATGGACATGTGATGCAGTATAGCCTAAAAATCAATATGAATTAGTATGAACCTCACATCATTATTATCAAGCATGCCCTTAAGTAGAGATCCACACCTTCCATTATCCCATCAGTAGCAAAACTCCACAATGATGGTAGCATTCTTGTTTCCTCTGACAGTAGTCCATTACTAGCAGTCAATTTTATCAGCATATGCAATGTCAGATTCAAGAGTGGCACAGAAGAGGGTAATTTAGATAGCAAGGTGAAAGAGGCTGCTAGCATGATGGCTGCTCAGGCAGCTACTAGAAATAGTAAGGGTAAAGAGTCAGCTGCTGATAAGAATTAATCTACACTCTCTAGTCAAATTGAAAAGAAGAAAGCCCTATCTTCCACCCACTCTTAAAGAGCCAGTCACTATTCAGATGGCTCCTAAAAATCTATTTCATTTGCTGAGGACATTATCTCACCTTCACCTGATCCTAATAATTCACAAATCCTTTATAACAGTCAGCTGCAGAAAGAAACACCAACTCAGCTGATTGATGAAGCCATGCCTGATGCTGAGATAGCTAAAGCACTCAAGATTCAAAAGAAAATCATCCTCCATTATCCCAGAAAATCTAAAGGACCCAAACTCTCTATTGAAATAAAGGATAAGAAGAATTATACCACTATAACTCAGACCATCTTTGAGAAAATCATGTGTCAAGAGATTACAGGAATTCAGCTCAAGAATATTATAACTTACTCTACTCAGCTGCAGCAGACATTCTTTCAGAATCTTCCAGCTAAAGTTTAGTAGCATATAATTAAGGAAGAATCTACTAGAGTCTCCTTCATTCAGCCCTCTCACCATGTCTCAGAATATAATCCTCAATGGAACCTAGTGTTCATCAGCCATATCAAGTTTTCTGTCAGTATCAGAAAAGGTCAGACCAAAGCTATATTCAATGGAGGGGCAGAGATCAACTGCATGATGAAGAGCACTGCCTTAAGTCTCAGCCTAATCATCTAGAAAGACACTCTCAAGTCAATCCTCAGCACTGATGATCAGCACAGTAGCATCATTAGAATCTATAAGAATGTCTCAGTTCATATTGAATCTATATCTATGCCTCAAACCTTTTTCATTCTAGAGTGCAGTTCCCATGAGTGCATTCTAGGCCATCCCTATGAAAACATAACTCAGTTAGCATAATAGACAGATAATGTGGGTGGCATTACCATCACAGTTTTCAACCCAGATGATGAGACCAATCAGGTGTCTTTTCTCAGCTATTCTCCAGAAGACTATGACAATAGACAGCTGGATGATCTTCATGGCAAGCATCAGTCTTTAAACTAGAAGTACTGAGTTTAACTAATCTTCATAATGATAATGATGAGTAAAGAGATGAAGTCAGAGTCAGCAGCATTAATATGATAGATAGTAGGGTAGAAATTCTACTATATAAGAGTAATAAGAGGAAATCCAGCCAATCACAATTTCCCAGTTCAGGGCTAATAAATACCTCCAGCCAATCAGAGGTCACCATTTAATCACCTCAGAAATCTCCACCACACATTCCTATCATTCTATAATAATACTTTCAGCTATTCTCACATGCTACATTTTCTTTCTTGCAGCACCCTATCTCTGAAATTCATTAAGTTCATAGCATTCAACTGCACAATCTTTCTCTCTATGATTTCACTGAGCCTTCTCCTCAATCTCATCATCTAATTGTCACCACACTGTACAAGCAAAAGGCAGATAAGATTCAGCCCCTCAATACATCAATGACAGATGGAGGGACACCTGGTAGAATAGATTAATAGAGAGAGATTCATCAGAAATGATATTAAGATAACATCAAATCTATAAAGGATCTACCTTCACCTTACAACTATCTGGTCACACCTCATTTCTCAGATTGCCCATGCAGCTCTCACCTTACACCCAACAGGATAGAAAAGCTTCAAATCAGATTGATTTTGACACTTTAAGAACACAAGCTACTGATTGAGATCTTACTCAGGCAGGAGAAAACATTAGCATGAAGCTTCAGTAATTATAGAAAACTAGCTGAGGAAGTCTCTCTACCAATTAAGATTCATACTATTGAGTATAAAGCATGACAGGCCCCTGAGCTTTCTATTCCTCAAAAATTGCTGCTAACAGTCATAGAAATGCTTTGTAAGCAAGTCAATTCTAGCATCTTTAAATATTATCACAATTCATATCAGAATAAATGGTTCCTCATCAAGAAGAAGGAGTCTGGGAAATATCAAATCATTAATGCCTGCATGGATATGAATATCATTACAGTTCAGAATGCCTATATCCCTCCCAGTGCTAATACTTTTGCAGAAGATTTTACTGGGCAAGTCATCACTAGCATGATGGATTTCTTTTCCAAATACAATCAGATCACTTTACATGAGGATAGCTACAACATGATTACCTTTCAAACCCCAATCAGCCTTCTTCACCAGATAACATTGCCATAGAGTGCCACAAATTTTATTACTGCCTTCTGCCAAGTCATGGCTTATATTCTCCATTCAAACATTCCTCATCAGGCAGATAATTTCATAGATAACATTGGTGTAAAGAGTCCATAATCTCAGTACAACAATAAAGAGGTCATACCAGGAATTCACCAGTTTATTTTGAAGCATCTTCAAAACCTAGATTAGACTCTAGTCAGCATCAAGCTCTCAAACACATGCATCCAGATTGCAAAATCTGAGTTCAGCTGCTCCAGCATGGTTCTCATTGAATACATCATCAATGCTGATGGGCACCACTCTAAGGCCATCAAAATTGTCAAAATCATTGAGTGGCCTGAACCAACTGAGATTACTGGGGCTCATGCCTTCATCAGCATTTATGTATATTATTACATCTGGATCCCAAACTTTGCCCTCATTTCCAACTTAATCTATGTGCTGTTCAAGAAAAACACCTTTTTCATCTGAGGACCCAAGCAATTAAGTGCCATGTCAGTTCTAAAGACAGCACTGACAACTACTCCTACTCTATGCTACATTGATTATTCTAATGATGCTGGGGATATCATGGTTGCAACTAATATCAGCAAGCATAGCTGGAGAGAAACACTGAGCCAGCAAGATGTTGAGAATAGAAAGCTTCATCCCTGTCAATATGAAAGTGGGATTTGGAGCCCAGCAGAAGCAAAGTATGATACAGAAAAGTGAGAGTGCCAAGCCATCCTCAAAATATTAAAGAAATACTAATATTACCTGTATAGTATTCACTTCATTCTCAAAACTGACACAAAAATCTTGATTGCTCAGCTTAATCAAATAGCTACTGATCTTCCTGGCACTCTGATAATTAACTAGCTCACCTGGATTTGAATGTTCAATTTTGACATTCATCATATTCCTGGATGGATTTATAGTGCTGCCAATGGTCTTTCTCAACAACTACCTGCTGATGATGAGATACCTGAGGATCAAGATATCAATGAATTCATTGAGGTAGAGCTTAATTGCATTAGCATGGCTTCTGCCACTATCCCTGACTTTAATGTTCCTGATAATGCTGACAGCAAAGAATCCCATGTTCTTTCACCATCCTATTCCATCTGCAGTGAATCAATCATCAGATATCTCACCACCTTGAAGCAACCTGATGATATCTCTTGCAAGGTTTTCCCAAAGTGGCACAAGCATGCACTGAATTATGTGGTGCATGAGCAACATCTATTTCACCAGTTGAGTAAAGAGATTCCACTGAGATGCATGGTGAACAATCTGAATGAGCAGAAGAAAATCATTACTCAGATGCATGACAAGTCAGGCCATAAAGGTCATAAGGCAACCAACCATAAGGTCTCTTAGCAATATTAGTGGGAAGGCCTATTCACTAATGTCAAGGCATATTGCAAGAAATGCTGTGAGTGTCAGTTCTAGAAAAATAACCATCTCAAAGAGCTACTATATCCAACTCACCACAACTATCTGTAGGATAAGTGGTATATTGATGTCATCAAGTTTCCAAAGAACCAGGGGAAATCATGTGTGGTTATTACTCAGAATAATCTCACTGGCTAGGTTAAAGGTCAGCTCCTCACACATGCAAAAGCAGAATATATGGCCCAGTTCATTTACAAGGATATTATATGCCAACATGGCTGTTTCCAAGAAATGATGTGCAATGACAGGCTAGAAAATCAGAAGTAGATCAGGATTCTCACTACCAAGTATCATATCAAGCAGATAACAATTTTGCTGTACAATGTAAAGGTAAATAGCATGGTTGAACATGACCACCACTCTATTTCAGATGTACTGGCAAAGCTCACTGCAGATGGGAGAAATTGAGTTAATCATTTCCACTTAGTATTGTGGGCAAATCATATCTCCATTTAATAATCAACAGGTAAAACACTATTCTATCTGTAATATAATTATGATGCTATCCTCCCTGTTGAGCTTGAGGTTCCAACATGATAAATGCTTTCATAGCACACCATTCACTCTCATGCTAACTTAATATACATGTAGATTCAACAGTTGGAGAGGCAGGATGAGGATCTGAAGGAGGTGGCCTTTCATCTGCAGTGTGCATGAGAGAAAAATCAGAATCTATTCAATAAAACTAGGAGATTAATGTATGATTCAGTTCAGGTGGGAGATCTCATCCTTCTGCATGACACTAAAATAAAAACATTCTATTCTATTAAACTTAACTTTCAATGGTTGAGTCCATATCATGTGCAGGAAGCAAACCATGAGAAGAGCACTTACTACCTTAAAGAGCTGAATGGCACATCATTCCATAACACCACTATAGGTAACTAGATAAAGAAATTTTACCTTCACAACAACTAAATGCCAGTAGTGTTAGATGATGTAGATTCAGTGGAGAATAGCAGTAAGAAGGAAGAAGATGTGGGTAAAGGAGAGAATGCTTTATAATCTCTAATTTCTTATAATAAAAGTTTTATAGTCATTATCTGACCATCACATTCATTTCCTTATTTCATTCATTTTCTTTATTTCCTTTGTTTGACTGTATCCACTCATTAGTTTATTTCCTTTATTAGTTGTCTCTTTGTGGTTCAAATATCAGCATGAGTAACATGTTAGGAGCCAGATGCATCTTTACATTCTTTTACAGTTTTCTTTGTTTCTTTCATTTTATGGCCATTAAAATGGCAGTATGCCTCTCTCACTCTCTCATTTTACCAGCCACAGCCATCTTTATGCCTCACATTTGAAAAGCCATAAGAGTACACTCTGCCCTACATTTTCCTTCACCTCTTCCTCACCATTATCATAGATATCTTAACCTTGCCTTCAAACCAACTTACACAACACATAACAACATTATATTTACAATTTCCCTCACTGCCATTCTGCAAAATGTTGAACCACTAAAACCTGCACACTCTGGCCCTAAAGCTCACTAACTCCCTTACCTTGATTGAGCATGGGAAGAAAAAGTTGTCAACCACCAGGAAGATTCAGAAGTATATTGATACCCTTAACAGGCATGCAGCTCCACACTACCAGGTTCAGTGTGAAATCACCAATCTGATCATGAGCAAGCATGAAGATAGAGAGGAGAAGGTTGCTACATATTTTGAATGGATGAAGGAGGATGGGGCCTAGCAGGCAGTAGTATCTGAAGCTGACTTCTACTACTAGACAGTGAAGATCTGTCACATGGTAGAGACAGTCAGGATTCACTAAAATCACACTTCAGAAGAGTATAAAACTTGTGTGGAACACTGGGGGAAGGCTATTATTAATGAATTCTAGTTAATGCTAAAGAAGGATAAATGATGTAGATGTGCAGTAATCCTTATAAGAAATTATAACTATCCATCTGTAGTGAGGAGAATCAACCAGGCAATATGAATTTAATTGTCTCAAAATCCTGGGAAGGGTAAAAAGCTTCACAAGGAACTGATGCTTTCAGACCTTGAGAATGCCTCAAGGCCAGATTTTATTAGCTCTGAGTTGAATATGAAAGTCATTCATACTACTGAGCTTTATATTGATCCTGGTGAAATTCTTACTGTAGATACCTCACTATTTCTCTCTGTACCTACTAATTCTTACTTACCAATTCTCTTATCTCTACTCTTTTAAAATCTTCAGTATCAGCCTCCTCCAGCTTCACTGCATGATTCCCATATGACTAGTTAAACACCTCTGCCTTCTCCTCACCCTTCTCAGAATAATCACTATCATTCTGGATCAGTTCTCATGTCCCCTTCTACTTTCTTACCTGACACCTCTTAAAACCCTGACCCTGTTTCACCTGCTTCTTACCCATAATATGTCTCTAGTCAATCAGTTTCATCAATAGCTACCTCCCTGTCCAATGTCAGCCTCTCCCATTTTGCCAGCCTATTACCAGAAGAAATGGCAGAGCTTGAGAATCAAGGTGCCAACAAGGAGAATCCTGACATTGCTGAAGCTATTGAAAAGCATCAGGAGACTAGCTATCATAGATGTGCATGTTATTAGAATGTCAAGCCTGCCTTGAAAGCTCAGCTTAACAATGCAAAGGAGCTGAATAATAGCCAGCTTATTAAGCTTCTAAATTAGCTTGTAAAGCTATCATCTTCTTTTCCTTTGTGCTATTATCATGCCATCAATCTTGGAGGGAAAATCAGTTTGCTGACTTAAGGTTTGAACCAGGCAGCTTTAACATCCAGGCTCAAGGCTGTCATTAATAGCCACAGAAATCTTGGCCAGATCCACACTGCTAACAGCACTTTTCATTATTTTCATAAAGAGCATCACCCTGCCCACTCAGAGGATCTTCTTTAGATATATTATATGAAGCATACTACTCTCCCTTCCATTGCTCCATCAAACTGGGCAAGCATGTTGAAGAACCTCAGCCTAAGAAGTATAAATATAGACCTCACACTAAATAGCTAGGATGCAAATAGCTCTTTATCTCTTCTGATTTTCTCCTGACTCTGAATAGAGATAGCTGTGGGAAATATACCCACTACATACAACACACTCAGAAAGATAGTAGCATATGAATAGGATATATACTCATTCCATTAGTAAAAGGATCAGAAGTTACTGGGGTGGCTCCACACAATGCTCCATGGAATCATTCAGCAGATAATTCACCAGGACCTAGTTTACTATGCCTGGTATGTCACTCTTCACCCAGATCACCAGATGAGGCTCATCTCCTACTCTTATTATATTAAGTTTGCTAGAAAGGGGGATAGCACATTTTTCCAGCATATCAATATTAACATTCAGTATCTTACTGAGGAAAATCATAGCACAAACATGATCTAAGGGTCCATCAGCATGACAAATGAGGATCATGCAAACTACACAACTGTAGTCTCTAGCATGTATCACTATGTCTCTGAGTGGAATCACTAACTTCATGGAAGGGGGTTTCTAAATGATAGAATCATTCAGGATGTCTCCTCACAGATACTCACCAATCAAAATTTATAGAATTTTAAGACTGGCTGAAAGATCATTCCTTACAAATAGGGAGATACACAAATCATCATGCCACACATTTCCCATGGGAGTACTGGCCCAGCTACAATTGAGTAGAGAATAATGCTTCTATGATTCATTGAAATCCAGAAAGATAGTAAGTCTTTAGAAGTTCCAGAGAGTAATATATAGGAGTAGCTCTTATAGGTAAATTAAAATCTCATTCACAGACCTACAACACTCTCCAGCCTGCCTATTCTGTATGGTAGCATTCCTTATCACTTTTCTGCCACCATGACTGTGATAGGTCTTGATGTACTTTCTGAAGCTTTGATTGAACATCAGCAATAAGATGATCCTTTAGTCTGGAGAGAGTAGTAGATTCTTTTTGATCTGGTGCCTAATCAGCCAGTTAAGAATTACATTCTGGCCTGGTATAAGAGAGCTGTGAGGGCTGCAGTTCATGCCTTTACAACTGTAATGGATGCTAAGAAACAGCTGTTCAGTCAGCAGAGTTTTTTTTACTGTTATTATAATAACATTCCTCTTAATTCTATCATTAGTGACTATGTAGTAGTAGAAAGAGACACCATTAGGATCCTAGTCCACAGCCACAAGGAGATAGATACTAGCTAGCTGATCCAGCCAATCACAATTTCCTGCCCTAGAGCCAGGAAATGTTTTGGCCAATCAGAGCCCATCATTCTGCTACAGTTGCCACTCTTACCACTATTAGTACATATTTGTCTTTCTTGCTGCATCACCCAGTCTGTTTTCTTGTGGTTTCAGTTTCTACTTATCTTCATGCTGTATTTCCTCCATGTCTTCCTTAATTTCTTTTGTTTTCTATGCATAGTCTGCTGCTGCTCTGTGTTTATTTTTCTTGCTGTATTTACTTTCCTTCCTATACTTACTTACCTGTATATATCTTGCTCTGTGCTGTCTACTGCTGATTTTACCTGTCATATTTTCTTTCTCTCTACTCTCTATTTTCCTTATGTTCCTTTCTTCTTCATCATCTATGCTATTCATCTCAATCTTCATTACCATCTATCACTAGTTGCTCTGCCTATCTAGAGCACACCTTTTCTTTCCCTCACAGTGGGACCATAAATCTTATCACATATAAGATTATTAGTATAAAGCCATGCACTCACCAGCCATCCTATCTACCTAGAGTACATCCTTTCTTCATTGCTGACCTGCTCATTCATTTCTCTGAGCCTCACTTCTACTCAGTAGTTTACACATTCTAGAGTCACACTCCACTCTCCCCTCATTCAGAAATCTCTCATTAATCCTGTTTCAGCTCCCATCTCTATTCCTGGCCATGGGGGCTGCCACCTCACAATTCCATGGTTCAAGCTGTTAATGAACTATCCTGCCTGGACCTCTACTCAAAAATGCCAGCTACATTTACTGCAGCCTAGAAGGGGCTTCATCATTACCAACTTGCCCATCTACCTCTGGGCTGCCTCTCTATCTCAATGTGGCCACTTTCTTGCAAACAGACAATTCAACACACAGCACATGGCCACTCATCAGCTGACTTTGGGACTACATAGTCAGATTGATTTTGAGACCACATATTTAGAGCCACTGCCCTCACTGTAGAGTAGATCAATTTCAGGACAACATATTCAGATCTACTGTCCTCACCACAAAACTGAGCCATTCTTTTATTTGCCAGATCAGTAAATCAGGGGGGGGGGAGATATGTGGTGAGGATCCACCATCAGGTCAGATCAATTTTTCATCAAGGCTTTTCACCATCAAGTACAGCCATGAAGATAGATATTTTCCTTTTGCTGTAAGACTTCATCTGTTTGTTCATGAATTTCTCATGCATGTGTATGCTTCTTTGAGATAGATCTTTTGTTTCTTTTGTGTGTGCCTTATCATTCTATTACTGTGTTGTTTTATACTATAGATTGCCAATACATTCCTTTGCTTCAACATTGACCTCAATTCTTTTCTTGTGTTTGCTGCTGCCCTGTTCAGTGCTGCCTGATGCACACACTCCATCCCCACTTCACTAGCACCTTAAGGGACTCAGTTATTCTATTATGATACTATATGGATGTGTAATAGTCTTAAATAGATAAAATCTAATTGATGCATTCAACTTTAATTAAGAATCATATAATTACTGTGATGGGAAAACCCCACTTATTATTATTATTACTTTAAAAATTCTCATCTAGAGATTCACACTTGTCAGAGCCCATCATCTGATTCTATTAACCTCTAAATGGCTGTAGACTGATGAAGAACAGACTATAGGCTAAATTACTTAAATAAGCTAGAAAAATAATAAGATCTACTGTCACTAAATAGTATGTAAAGATGTGAAGATTGAAGTGGGAATTCTTTACTGTCAGAACTTGCAGCTGAAGTTTAATGAAATCACTATACAAGTATCATATGAGTTGACTGATCAATTAGTATGGGAGAAGCAGCAGAGAAAGGATATGATAACTCTAGTATAATATCAGCAGATAGAGTTAAGAATCAGTTTGAGTTAGATTTTATATTTAGTAGTTGTAAAGTAATAATAATAATTATCTTGCCTTTAAATTGTCCTTTAAATACTTTACTCTAAATTATATACTTCTGTAGTACTCTATCCTGGCCAACATTCACAGTCTAATATGATTTGCAATGTTGGTAGTCCAAGAACCTTCATGATTAATTGGTGACTTGCAAATTTAATAATTCAACATTTATAGTTGTAAATTTAGCAGTTGATTGGTACCATATGACTTGTAAATTTAGTAGTCTAATATTTATAATCACAAATTTGATGGTTAATTAGCACTATGTGACTTGCAAATTTAGTAGTCTAATATTCATAGTTATAAATTTAACAGTTGATTAGCACTATGTGACTTGCAAATTTAGCTGTTTAATGTTTGTAATTATAAATTTGATGGTTGATTAGCATCATGTGATTTACAATATTCATACTAGTAAAGATTATTAGTTACTACCTACTAGATATTATGATTTAGAGTTTCATCAGCTATTTTACATTAATTTTTCTATACATGTAGAGATTACTTTAAATTATAAATATAACATGCAAAAAATGAACTGCTGATGGACACCTATACTCTCATGATAATTATAGGTTTATAGCATTAAATCTAAGTGGACTTAATTAATATGAGTTTTATTACTATAGAAAATGCATCCAGATCAACTTGAAATCTATTATAAATAGCATTTAGAGAGGAGGGACACAGGAAGATGATAGAGCTGTCCATATGCAAGATAAGTTTAAACTATTATTTAATGCTAGATAGTAACTAATATTAATTGTCAGTTAACTTCAACCCTTCTGATGATGTACTGTGAATCAATGGAGATAATAATATAATCATGTTAATAAATTCTGAGTTTCTAGCAGAGCCCTTAAATGTGCAGGCAGGGCTATGATCATCTAGATTCATAATTATTATACTATTATTTCCAGTACAGAAGGGCCACCTCAGTGCAACTACAGTACAGACAGTCACCTACAAGTAAGAGTCAGAATGCTTAGCTGAGATACTACTAGTAATAACATTAGATTCACCTTTATCTCTAAATAGATAGATATGGGATAACATCTTCTATTCCTTCAAAAATAAATAAGATTTTAACTTGGCAATGTACTTCAATAACAACTAGATAATAAAGAGAAATGTAATTGCCTGGTTCAAAATTCCTGCATTGAAAATTTAGAGCAACCAGTTGAGTTTTAGTAGTGTAGATGAATGACAATACAAGCTTGATGCTATTAAGTAGGAAATATTAATAGAAAATTAAAGAGTAAAGACTATAATAGTAGATAGTATGATTAATGACAGTTCTGCTGATGAATACTAATTCTACTATTAGAATGTTCTACCTATTATCTTCTTTCTACTTAGATATAAAGCTTTCAAGAAACATCTTATTTATATACCTGTACAAGTATTCAATCAAAAAAATCATTAAGTATACATTAAGATACACACTGTAGATTAGTGGTGGAACATCCAGGAGAAACTTAAGGATGAAACCATAGTTATACTATTACTTATTACTATTAATAAGATAGTTTTAATCCAACATCACAGTGATTTATCTGCCTAGCTAATTTATATAACAATTAGGAATCTGAACAGTCATATGTGATGAAAATAAGATATCTCTAGTTTGATTCTAATTGAGTTTCTACCTATTATCAAGATAAAGGAGGATCAAGGTATAAAAGTAACTATCTATCATACAGTTATAAAATGAATTTTTGAATGTGAGTCATCCTAAAGAGTTTTAAGTAATGTATTGGAAATAAAGCTGATAGCTTCACAAGCCATTGAAAAACTTTCAGTTGATAATACTATTATTCTTTGTGCTGATAGATGCTACTGGAAGTGTTTTCCTATCATTATTGAATTGATGGCTGACTATAAAGAATAGATCATTTTTATAGGAGTTAAGAATGACTCACACTATATGATATGCTAAGTCCCCCCTAAAGAACATGAGAATCTATAAACTAGATGGCTATTATAAATATATGAATATATAAAAGATTCCATTTAATAACTGAAAAGAGATGAAATTAATACTAATATGAGTATTCATCCTGTATCTAACTTTATCTGGGGCTATAAATTCACTAATATTTATACAGCAATGATGCTTAATCTCCTACATTAGTTACTTAAAGAGTTACTTGACTATCTGCTGACCTGGTGTAAACAGCATCTAAAGGATACTATTTGCAAGAGAAGATAGACTGATTCTACAATAACTATATTAATAGAGGATTTGGATAGTATAAAGTAACTAGATGAGTGGTTAAAGCTGATTCTCAGATTTACTGAGCTAAAGATATTCTAAAAGAACTTCAGTAAGATTAAGTAATGAACTAAGATTAAATAGGAGGCTCTAATATAACAGCTAATCCCTACTATTACATTCTTAATTAAAGATTTGAAGATAGATATTATAATTTTTTTCTTATGAGTAATTATAGACTTCTGAATGCTTGCTAACTACTAATCTCATAATGATGAAACTCTGGAGTACATGAAAACTATATTATATTAAATTGATAAATTAAAGTATATCTTCAGTAAATACTGAAAGAATAGCCACTTTAACTTTCTGAAGTTTCATGTTATTTAATACTATATTGATTTTATTTGATTGATAGGAACTACTAATAGTATGAATATAAGTAGCTTAAAGAGTACTTACAAATATTTAATGAAGAAGTCATTTAGTTGAACAAATAAGTATAATGAGCATAATAAGTTTAAGATCTAAATTATTAAATATATTATATACTGAGTTAACTACTAGACTCTTCAGCACAACATCAAGGCCTACATGTAAATAGCTAGTTCTTCAAGTAAACTTAACACTTTTATTAATATTAAGATCAGTAAGCTCAGCACAGCTCTTAATCTGATAGCTTATAAGTATAAGGAAGTAAAGAGGGGAAGCCTTCCACAGGATAAGATACACTTTAGAAGTCTATATTAGTAACTGCAGTTGAATGGTCTTCAGAAGGTATTTATAGTATTTATGTGGGAGATGCAAAAGAAATATAATGATATGAAGAGCTTTGAAACTATAATTGATCATTTAGAGTCAGATTCTTCATGAATAAATAAGTATGTTATGTAGCTTTACAGGTTAATATTCTGTTAGTAAATTAATGAATGTGAGCTAGTAAAAGAAGATAAACTGAAATAGAAGCTAGTTAGATGTAGTCTCAAGTGAGAGAGAGAGAAGAGCTAGCATAAAAATTATATCTAGATTTAGAAGAAGAAGGTAGATCAATAATCTCTTATAAATGAATAAAGAGTTAAATACTTTAAGGTCATTCTTACAGTTAAAGATCATACATAGGAGGTCTATAATGGAGATTCTTTATGAAGTGTTATATATATGAGTGCCTTTATTAATATTTTTCAGCTTTATGGAGGATCAACTGGACTTCCACATGAGATTACTGATATACTTGAGATTAAGAAGCCTACTCTGAGTTAGATAAATTAAAGATAGTATCTGACCAACTGATAGTTCTACTCTTTAGAATATGTGGTTTGAAGTGTCTATGTAATTTTAAAGTTTTTCTTATTAAAGTAGGGTTAATAGCTGATATACTTCATTAATCATTATATTGATTGAGACTAATATAATACTATCTACCATTCTAACTTTATGAGTTTGGCAAGAAAGTAGGTGGATATATGGGAAAAAAGGCTGAGAAAGATAGGCATGAGAGGATGATGATTTAATAAGTAAGTTATAGAAATATTATTCTTTGAATTTACCCAATTAATTAATAGAGTAAACAGAGTGATCCTAATAGTGAATAATTAGAATAATAACTAATAATAAAAGTAATAGCTAATAATAGTATTAACATGTAGAATGTGATGACTTTCATAGTACTACTAAAATTCAGAAGATTAAGAAGTAATATAAGAAATCTACTTCCTCAGGCTTCATGTTATGACACCTATATGAAGAGTATTTCTGAATATGGAGGGAATGTTAGTAGCTATAACTTTACTATTAATAACTGCTAGGACCTACAATATAACTCTAATAGCAATGATGATATCAGTATGTTAAAGTTAAATAGTATAGAAATAATAATCTATTCTACTCAATAAGAATCTTCTACCTTTTAGATTATAGTAGCTGTATGAAAAGTATTTCTAAATATAGAGAGAATGTCAGCAGCTATAACTCCACTATTAGCAACTACCAGGACCTACAATATGACTCTGATAGTGATGATAATACTGATGTGTTAGAGTCAAGTAGTACTAGCACTAGCACTGGAGGCATCTGGTTCAAGTAGGATTCTAAATAATAAATAAGAACTACTAAAAGAGCTACCTTCTGATAGAAAACTGAAATGAATGTATGAGATAATGTTGAAGAAAAATTTTAGTAATATAAAAAATTACATTACTATAGATTATAAAGTTATATTAGTCTACAGAATAGCTCTCAGCAATGTAGATGAGAAGATAGCATTCTCAATTACATACTATTAGAATGATAAAGATAAATCTATCTTAAATGTTTAAACCTATTAAGTCTAAGTTTTCCCAGTGAGTGTTCTTAATGTTGCATCACTCCTTAAGTATTTAGCATCCTCTAATGCTGGTACACTCCTTAGCTTCAAAGAAGAGATAATTCAAGCATTAAACATTGTGCTTGAGTGATAATGAATAATGGCAGTGATAGCAGTGATGGTGAAGGTCAATTAGGAATGATAATAACAACAGTAAATAATGATAATAATAGCTGATTACTAATTATAATAGTAATGATATATAATGATAGTGGCTAACAATCAATAACTAATAATGATAGCAATAGCAAATAATGACAATAACAGCTAACTACTAATTATAATAGTAATAGTATATAATAATAGTGATTAACAGCTAACAGCTAATAATGATAGTAACAACAAATAATGGTAATAATAGCTGACTATCAACTATAACAGTAATAGCCCATAATGGCAGTAGCTAATAGTTAATAACCAATAATGACAGCAATAATAAATAATAGTAATAACTACTAACTATAATAGCAACAGCAAATAATGGTAATAATAGCTGACTACTAAATATATATGAAGTGGGTTGGGTCACAGAATGCTATTAGTAGTGAGGAAAATCTGAGTATTTTAGTATAGTTTTACTTATTATCTTTTAATCACATAATGAGTTACTTAATTTAATCTCTTTACTCTAATCTTCTCTTTTCATTCTATTCTTATCATTTTATATCTTCTATCTCTTCACTATATATATCTTACTTCTACACTATCACTATGTTTATCTCTCATTCTAATGAGCATCTTCTACTATCTCCTAGGCCCTGCCTGGCCTTTAGTCCTTCTATTTTCTTGCTATCTTTAATAGTTGTTTGGGATTCTATTCAGATGAGTGCATGAGATAGCTCTATTAGCTATGCTGGTACAGTCTGTCTCTATTTTACCTACTACATTCACTTAGTTGATCTCTAAGTTTAAGGCCTGTAATTATTAATTATATGAGGTTAATTATTATTTTGATAGTCTCTTTAATCATCTTTATTAATCCTGACATTCTTTATATGTCTATATGCTACTTACCTCCTATATGAATTCTATTTCATTCTCATTTACTACTGATTCATTTCCTCTTTTGGATTTTAAATTACTATCTCTTCACATTATTAGCATTGATATTAGATTGTTGATTCATTTATAAGATTATAAGATTATATTAGCTTGACTTCTATATCTTTATTTGGTATATGATAGTAAGGGTAAATAAAGGTAATAATAGTTAATAGCTAATAATGACAGTAACAGCAAATAATGGTGATAATAGCTAACTACAAACTATAACAGTAATGACACATAGTGGCAGTGGTTAATAGCTAATAATGATAGTAATAGTAAATATTCCCAGATGAAAAGTTTACTGTTAACCACAGATGCTAGATTATTCAAAAAAACCCTAATATATAATCTACAACTAGTGCAAGGCAACAGTTAAGCAGGAGCATGCATAGGTAGTTAAGTATGAAAGAAATAATATTACTTCATTTATAACTTAAACTTTAAAATACAAAAAGAGTTAAGGGGTCAGTAACTTGTCTACTGAGAAAGAGGATTCTGATGTTAAAGTTACCCCTATACTAAATTATGGTAGGTGCAAGATTAAGATTATCAGCTTTTTAGGCAATAATTAGGTATCTTATTACTTGAGATTTTATATTTTACTCTAATAGATAACAATAAAGATAATTCAAAGCAACATGCAGTGTGTGCCTACACCTATAAGACAATCAACAATGACAGTAACAGCAAATAATAGTAATAATTACTAATAATGACAGTAATAACATATAATAATAGTAATAAATAATAAAGATGATTCAATGCAACATACAGTGTGCATCTACACCTATAAGATAATCAATGATGACAGTAATAGCATATAATGGCAGTAATGAATAATAAAGATAATTTAATACAATATGAGGCATATACCTGCACTCATGAGACAACTAATAATAATAGTAATAACAAATAATGACAATAACTACTAATAATGATAGTAATAGCATATAATAATAGTAGTGAATAATTAATAATAACAGTCATTATTATTAAAAAGTAGGCTCTATTTCTTTCTGTAACTCTTTCTACTTCTTTTTAATAGCTTTTTTTCTTATTCTTACTTCATGGCATGCTATCTGAGCAGCTCTTTTTCTTACTCTTACTTTATAATATACTATCTGAATAGCTCTTTTTCTTGCTCTCACTTCATGGCATACTATCTTTTTCTCATCCTCACTTTATGGCATGCTGTCTGAGCAGCTCTTTTTCTTACTCTCACTTTATAATATGCTATCTTTTTCTCACCCTTACTTTATAGTATACTATCTAAATGACTCTTTTTCTTGCTCTTACTTTATAGCATACTATTCAGACTTCCTAATATCTTCTAAAGCAACATGTAGTGTGCATCTATACTCATAAGACTACTAATAATAATAGTAATAGTAAATAATGGTAATAACTGCCAATAATGATAGTAATAGCACATAATAGTAGCAGCAGATGACTAATAATAACTATTATTATCATTAATTTTAACTCTCTCTTAGATGGTTGGCCTCTACATGGTTTCCCAGCTTAATATACTATAGCTTGTACCTAGAAATAGAGTCAGCCCAGAGTGGGTTCAGAGATGAGGTTCTTTTGATTGATATACTTTCATATCTTTAATAAGATATGGAAGTGTACTAATCAAAGCAATCTTACCCTATAACCTACTTAGGGTCTTGGAGAGGAAGGCTACAAAAGAAAAACTAGATGTCTGAATGACCTACTCCCTATTCAAGCTATTAAGTGGGTAACCCTACTAATGGACAGAGTACATCCATATTTTATAAAATATTATTAGATATTATATTCTATCATACCTGTGTTTCACAGTGTGGATGACTCTAATAAGGTTAATGGGTGATAATAGTGAATAATAGTAGATAGCTAATGATAGTAGTATGAGTAAATAATAGAGATAATAGTCAATAATAATGATAATAGTAAATAATAGTGCTAAGAGTAAAGGGTGATAGGGTCAGCTCACTTAGATTTATTATTATGAACTTGCAATTAGGGTAATGACATGAATGACTGTGAAGGTAGTTAGCTTGTCACAATATGTAAGGCATGCTAATAGATGAAGATGTGAGATTATATGAAATCTAAATGTATGAAGTAGGCAGAGTAGTTAGTTAATAATAATATATTTACATAATGTAGTAATAGTAATTACATACATAATTAATTATATATATATATATATAATCTATTGGAGCCTTGCCTTCTGACCCATACTAACATCAAGGAAGGATGTATAATAAGGCATGCATAAGATGTATCAGGGTTCTCCTTTCATGCACACACCAATATCAAGGAAGGACACATAATAAGGCATGCATGAGATATATTAGAGTTCTTCCTTCATGCATAAAATCACTCTGAGGCAATATAGGGACAGTCAACATCCCATATAATACTAGAGGGATATAAGGCCTACATGCAGATCACTTAAAGTCTAGAGACTACAGAAGTAAGATTGTGATTTTCATGCTAATTCAGAGTTAGCCTGAAGTTAGCTTAAGTACTTTTAACACATAAGCTACATGACTTGGCACACTAAAGTGGAGTGAAAAAAATTTTTTGCTGATGAATAAACAGTATTGTAACTACAGTAAGAATAATAATCAATATGATAGCAACAACAACTAATATAATAACTACTACAATTAGTGTAATGAAAACTATTAAGGTAAAGCCTAGCAAGATTATTCTGAACTGTCAGCTCTGAAGTAACAACTCTAGCTACTAGTATCTAAGGGTACTTCTAATATTAATCTACCTGATAGGCAGCTATGAAATCAACAGCCATGCAAACAAGTAGTATTTCATGCTGACCTCAAGGAATTAGAGAAGTTCATAGAAGATTCATATGATTAGGAGATGGAGTTTAACCCTTACTATGATGATATAAAAATGCTCATGAATGATTTATAGGAGCAATCATATAATGATGATATATATGATTTAGAGGTAAATATATTTCATATAGACCCCACAACAGCTATCTATTATAGATGTGGTGAAGTATTTAATTCACATAATAATCTATATAAGTATCTAAAGATTTGCATGGCAACTCTATAGGCCTTCCATGCAAGCCCTGACTTTATACTATAAGTAATAGTATCTTAGTAATCAGCTGATTTAAATACACTATATAGTTATATATTCTGCAATTAGAAATATATTACTATCATGATGTTCTACTAGAATGCCTCCAAGCTGCTACTAATATGTGTAGACTCTGGCTATATGATGATGCTTATAAGTAAGAAGTTTCTTAAGTAACAATGTAATAAGATATCATGCCTGACTTGCCTGTGAATATCAATTAGGAGCATTAAAGACTCTATGAAATCCTCTAAGATAGTTGTAATTCTACTCATATTACCTGTAGTTCTACTAGATGAAAAATATATACTAGTACTTGCCTAGATCTTAATGGAAGTACATGTCATTAATGACCTTTATATCAACCTGCTACTTGATATAGATAATATGATGCTGGAGAGCATCACTATAGATCTAGATAAAAGAATGCTATGAATAAAGTTATATGAAAATATAGAAGTTAAAATTTCAGTGATATTAAAAAAAGACTATCAAGCCATTAGATTAATATATTCAGATGTTAAAGTTATTATTCTACCCAGATTAGAGGTGAAAATTTCCCTTAGATGTTGCCTTGATAAAAAGGAATGCCTATCTATAGATAGGAACTATATCTTTAACTCTGTCATACTGCTACTCTAGGTATATGTGCAAATTATGAACTATAATCTCTCATTTACCTATATCATCAATAATATAAATAGATAGGTCACAATTCCATGAAGATCTCATATTAACACTCTAAGAGAATATAATGCTACTAGTATATATTTAATCAACTTTATGATGGAATCATTAGCTCTTAGTCTACCTAAAAAATAGCCCCAGTATAAGTTAAATGACAATCTAAATATACTAGAGTCACTGGAGGAATCTCTACATGCCATCAATATCAACTCCACTAGAGTAGAAGTAAAACTACTCAATGATATAATAATCTATGGTGATAAGAAGACTACAAAATACTTCACATAAATTTATAATGAATTTCCTGAAATTTAGGAAGACTATAATAATGCTATAAACCTGCCAGAGGATGAGTAAATGTAAATTCCCCTCTTATCACTGAAGAATTATAAGCTTCAGACTTAAGTAAAGATATACCTTCTAGGCCAGAAAGATCATAAGGTTATAAATAAACTTTTTAATAAATTATATGCCTAAAAGTGCATGAAATGAGCAACAGACCATACCCTCTCTAAATACTCAGTATTTATAGTTTGAAAGGAAGTAAATAGCATATAAAAAGGCTACTCTATTATTAATGTCTAGGAACTAAATAAGATAATTGAGTCTGATGTATATTCAATGATATAGTAGATAGAGATTATCAACTTTATGAAAGAATATTACTATATTACTATTCTTAACTGTACAAGTTTCTTTTACTAATGGAGAGTCTGCCATGATCACTGATGATACTTATTAGTTGTATTACACTACAGATAAGAGATCTTCTTAGTTACTATAATAAGATATATAAACTTACTGGTATATGTGCAGTATAAAATTAACCTCTTTCTAAAGAAGTTCAAAAAGTTTATCTACTATTACATTAATAACCTAATTGCTGCAAGTATCATTATGAAGAAATATAATAAACATCTAAGAAAGATCTTTAGTTTATTCTATGATAAGAATATTATCATCAATCTAAAGAAAGCATTTATTAGCTTCTCCTCAGTTAGACTGCTAGGATATAAGGTCTCATCTCTGGGCCTTATACTAATAAAGAATTGTATTGTCATACTGGCAAGAATCACATTCCTTAAGAATCTGAAGAACTTAGAGACTTACCTTAATATAATAGAATAACTGAGAAACTATGTGCTTTTTTATATCTATCATACAGAGCTTCTACAGGCATATAAGATGATGCTCCTTAAGGATGTGTTAGTAAAAAAAAGGCTATAAATTTAATTCTTTACTCAAACACTCCTTAGAAAGCCCATGGAAAAAGAAGAGAAAGCATTCAATGACATACAAGCAGTATTTACTAAGGATTTATTTCTAGTATATCATGATAGTATATGATACCTCTTCTTTGATATTGATGCTTCTAAATAGAGAGGCTTTAAGATAATGATATTTCATATAAAATCAGAATAAATACTACTTAAAAAGATATAATATGGAAAAACCCCAGACTTTAAGACTTTACCTTTATTAATCATAGTGGAGCTCATTATGTTCCTCTCCAAGATCCTCACATCAGTAGAAATTAGATACTAGCTAATTAAACTAAAGGTTACATGTTTGGTCTGAATGCTTAAGAAAGTATAATATATGATTAAGGTCATAAAACTTTCAGTGATTATATATACTGATTATTTAATCATACTATAAATTACTAGATAGATATCACTAATCACCTTTTCTATGAATAAACTCAACTTAAGGCTCATTCAAGCTGCTCAATATATATAGTGATTTAATCTATAGATATTTTATAAACCTGGCTGCACACATATCATTCTAGATGCTCTATCTTGATTGCAGTTAGATGCATCTATGAATCAAAATGAGCCTCTAAAAGATCTGGCTGCTGAGATTACAAATACATTTCTAGTAGATTACATAATTATAGTAGTTATAATATTCTTATAATTCTGATAAAGACTTCTGAATGCCTATCAGCAAGACTCAAGGCTAGCTATGATTTTAGAAGTTATAAAAGTAAACAGTATATTATCTGTAGAAAATCAATTCAAGCTACTATATCACATCAATTCTGATGATAACTTATTATATTATAATCATGAAGACACTGTGCAGCTCTGCATTTCTTAGCCCCTTATTGATAATGTCATTAAAATTGTGCACTTAGATGCACACCTTGGACTACAGTGAACTATAGAGAAGTTAGATGAGTTATTTATCTATAAGAAGACTTATTTTATTAAAGAATATATCTACCACTATCTTAGCTACCTCTAGAACATTATTTACTGCCATAAATTATATAGTACACTGTAGTTAATCATTATGAAGTCATCCCTATTTCATATTATTATAATTGAAATTATCCTTAGTCTTCCCAAAGAACAATTTAATACTGGCAAAACTATTACTTGCAAAGTAAGCAAGAGGATGGCCTTCATCTCAGAATGCTAAGATTAAGATGTAGAATTCTAGGTTAAGTTATTCATTAAATAGCTGATAATGAGTAATTGAGGCATGCTATTTTATATTATTTCAGATAGAGATAGAAAGTTCCTCAGTTAATTCTAAGCAATGATCTTTAAGTCCCTTGGGGTAGAACTTCTCTATACTATAGCTTATCACCCTCAAGTAGATAGCTAATTAGAGATTATAAATCAGATGTATGAAATTACTCTCTAACACATAATTATAATATTAAAAGATTTATAGTAATAAGAGGACTCAGCTCTCTTACTTCAAGTACTCTTTAACAGTATTATAGCATTAGTAATAAGAATATCCTCTTACTAATATATGTATAGTTAAAAGCTCAAATCACCACTCCAGCTAGTACAGACTCTTTAAAATCAGAATTCTCAGAACTTCTCTAGCTGTTTTGATGCAAATAAGACACTCCACACAGCAGCAATATTTATAAAGAAGTATTATAATAAGAAGTACACCTTAAGGTTCTTTACTACAGATAATAGAGTTCTTCTCTGAATTAGCAAAGGCTATGATATACCTCTACTCTAAGCTTATAGCAAGTTTACTTCTTAATATATAGGTCTCTTTATAGTTCTTTACTAGGTTAGTAGCCTTACCTATCTTCTAGACCTCCCAGTATACTTCTGAGTACACTCTGTAATATCCATTGCTCACTTAGAACTCACCCCCTGGGAAGAGAACCTCTTTAGGTGCACCCTACTAGTATTAGGCCTTGTAGTAATAGAAGGCAATATATTGAAATGATAATCATATAAACTTGAGAAAATACTAGTAAAATGAACTAAAAACCTTAAATGTAGCATAAAGGTTGAATATTTTATATAATGGAAAGGGTATGAATTAGAAGAGGACTAGTAGTACTTTATGTATACCTTACTAGATGTGAAAGAACTCATATGATAATATGAGTATGAACAAGAAGAATTCTATTTGCCATTAATTCTATGATAATAAGGCTAATCCCTAAAGATGACAGCCTAGAAATCCCAAATCTCTATAAATAAATCTAAAAGTACTTTTTAGTTTCCCCTATATAAGTAGAGATCATAAGATTATGTTCATGAAATTTCTGTACCCCTATCTGTTATTAAAAGCTCTCTATGCTCAGACTATCACTATTTACTATAAAATGTCTATTACTCTATTAGAACTATACTGTCTCACACTAGTTATATCTTATTCATCTATATATCTTTCACTAGTCTTATCTCTATTTACTTATATGTGCAAGCTCTTACTTATAAATATACTGCCCTAATTAGCTTCAGTCACTCTACTCACTATAGATACTGAACTACAGGATATAAAACTTCCATGATAAATACTATTATTAGAGTATATTTTTAAGCTAGTATTTATCATATATATAGAAGATCTATCACAATAAACCTTCTAACTCTTCAGTCTACCTACTCTTACACTTATTACTATGATAAATTCACCAATAACACTTTACTTAAATAAAGAAGATATATAAACCTCCCAACTGACTTCCATCAGCCTATTCAATTTATTAACTCCTAATATCTTCACAGTAATTTAGAAGACTACATGTAGAACATTCAGCCTGCCCATCTATCTACTAGTAAACATTATGGAATCTTTAATAGCATGATATCCTTTAAGTACTCATAGTTAATAATATCTGATGACTCTCTCATTCCTACTTATATACTAAAGAAACAACACAAGACATCTATTCTGATCATAGACTAGTTTAGTATAAAAGGAAAAGGCAAGATAGCAGCTCAGCAGGCTGAAGATAATAAAGTCATTAAAAATATCAAGACAATAAGTTATGTAAAGAAGTATGTTATGAAGTTTATTACTAAGATATATAAATACACTCTACTTCTAGGAGTAATCTCTATTAAATCTGTGAGCACACTTAAGAAAGTCATTAATAGTATGGACAGGCAAGCTATAAATTAAGACCTACATGATAGCTATTGCATTTTCAAAGTGCAAAAGTAGTTAGAGAAACAGGCTGATAAGGAGCACAAAAAAGAGATGTTATGAATTATAGATAATACTCTATAATACTTACCTCTTAAGATATGTCTTAACTTAGAGAATAAATGTAACTTTGAGGGACTATTATCTAATGTACTGCCAGTGAAGGATAAGGTGGAAGCAAGAAAGCTCAAGATTGAAATAACTATTAATAGAATGAAGCTAAAGGTGATTACAAACTATAATATAGGAGATATCATGGAGATTTATAACTATAATGAACCTATATATCTATATCTCACTGTAAAGAATCTGAGTTATGAGTATTATGATTCACTAGGATATCATCTTCAGAAGAACTAAGTATACTTTGATTTGATATATACTATTAAGAATAATTATAATGCTACTGCCAAGCAAGTTCAGAGCTAATAAAATGCAGATAAGATCATAGTGGAAAATATACACTACATCTAACTTTATAATTAATGAGTAGAAACTTATAACTGGGAAATTAATTTCTTGATCATAGAATGGCATCAAGGAAATACTACTATATTTTCCTCTGATATAACTAAAGATCAAGTTAATGAGGTTGTGGACAACCTGTAGGAACAAAATAAAAAGAAATGTATTAACCAGACTAAATTATATAATATTAGATGCCTCTTAATCAGTATAATTAGAAGTCAATATATTGATTATGTAGATATAGAGATTCTGCAGTGCTTCCATGAAGAATAGAGACAGATAGATAGCTTAGTAGATGTAATAAATGATAGCTCCTCTAGTAAATAAACTGAGAAGGATAACTCTAATAATAATGTGTCTATAAAGTGACTTACTATAAGCTCCTCTCATATAGTTAGTATTACTCTTACTATAGCTACTACTATGATTACATCATTTCATATTGTAAGTATTAGTACTTAGCAGCCAGACCTGCTCATGAATCTTCAAGCAATTAAATGTGTTATAACCCTCTATAATATAGGTAGAGAAGACATTCTTAAAGAGGTTAATCAGCTCCATACTATGAGAATATCTCACATCAAAATATGCATATTGTCTGCTAATAAATTGCATCAGGCCATCAATAAGATTCAAGCCTACATCAGCAAAAATTTTTTTTCACTCCACTTTAACATATCAAGTCATGTAGCTCACACATTAAAAGTACTTGAGCTAGCTTCAGGCTGACTCTGAATTAGCATGAAAATCATAATATCACTTCTGTAGTCTCTAGACTGTAAGTGATTTATATGTAAGCCTTGTACCCTTCTAATGTTGCATGTAATGGTGACTGTCCCTATATTACCTTAAAGTAATCTTATATATAAAGGGAGAACCTTAATATGTCTCATACATATCTTATTGTACATTCTTTCTTAATGTTAGTGTGTGTGGGAAGGAAAGACTTCAATACATTCTATATATATCTTATTGTATGTTCTTTCTTAGTGTTAGTATGAGTTGGAAGGCAAGGCTCTGATAGATTTTATATATATATATATAATTATTATTACTATATTATGTAAATAAATAGTTATTAACTAACTACTCTATCTACTTCATACATTCAGATTTCATATAACCTCACATCTTCATTTATTAGTATATCTTACATGTTGTAAGAAATCCACATGGATTTTCTACCCCTAGGCCTCAGACCAAGGCTTGCAAATTAGCCTTAGAGCTAGGGCTCATAAGTGAGCCCTCATTACACACACCATAGATAGTTATATAGATCATAAGGATCCCACATCCATGGAATCCTCAGCTTGAATACTATTATCATTGATATACCTACCTTTCATTCCTGTAATATCTTTTGATGTAGACATCTCACATCTAGCTGTGAACTTCTGAATAACCTTCTTGCAAAGCCTTATTCTTATAATTCAAGCTCAGTCAGTCAGTAACAGCCTGTTATGTTGTGAAATAAGAGAACTACCTCTATTACTTCTCCTCCTTTTCCTCCACCTCCTTCATCTCTGCTTTCACCCCTTGTGGAGGACTCAGAATATGAGGAAACCCCTTCTTAATCTCTCCCCTTAGTGAAGGACCTGTTAATTCAGGATCCCCTAAGGGATGATATGGATATTAATTCTCCCTGTGACACCTCTATGTGGGATCCCATCTCTGAGGCTAATCCTCAGGCACCCCCTCAAGCTCCCATGTGAGCCCCCCTCCTAGTTGTAGGTGAAGGCAATCTAAATCCCTTCCCTACAGCTCCCCCTCCTGGGCCTGAGCCCCTCACAGCAGGTAATACTCTGAACTATGCACTGCAAGGAGATTTTGAAGCAGCAAGGTTCTTACAAGCAATGATGCTTCTTTAGCAGACTGACTAGAAGCATTTATAATTCTCTTTCTTGAATGCCTCTTCCTCTGACTCTTGTGCCCTAAAATGGAACTCCTACAAGCCATGAAACCTATCTTCTCTATACTAAACTACCTCTCTTACCTTCTTTGAGGAATTTGCAGGAGGAATCAACAGGCAGGTTAGATGATGTAATATGAATAACTATAAGGCCCTGATCTACACAACAACTGATTTACACTTCATAGAGGTTAGGGACTGAAAAGCTCATATTTATGAACTTACTGAATCATCAATCTGGACAACCTTGCAATTCTACCTCAAGATAAAGCTTGGTGATCTCATGAGTCAAAATGAAAGAACCTGGATAGCCCTCCTTCACATCAAGAAGAACTTTGCAGAGGATGATAATGAGTACATGCAACACTTTATAGCTATATGGCACAAATTAGGTGATGATGAGATAGAATCTTGGAGCAAGACTTGAATGAGAATCTTTATTAAAGGCCTAGATAGAGTATTACAGGATGAGTTGATCAAACAGGGTGAAAAACCTCTCCTCATTTAAAAACTAATGGCATAGATTCACCACTTATGAGCCACCATCTCAGATCCACAGAAACAGAATGGCAACTCCCCACACAGATTCAATGGTGGTAGAACTAGTGAATCTAGATCAACTATTAATAGAATAAACAACAACTTGCAAGGATCAGAATCATCCCACAGGACAGAAAAATCAGGAACCCATTCAGGTAATAATCCATAGAGTGATCAGGCCTCAGCAGGCTCCTCATGTACCCCTGCCAGCCAGGGAGGGCAAGCTGACAGAACTCCCATGAAAACTGCTACTAAAAAAGAGGCTAAGGAAAAAGAACTGTACTATAACTATAATAGATTAGGGTACCTTTACACAGCATGCTCAAACAAAAAGATCTAAAATAATATGAGCCCACAGGAGGAAGATGATTTAGATATCTTCTGTCTGAACTTCTTGTAACTAGATTCAGAGTCTATGGTCTCTTCTATATAGTTACATACTTATAGGGAAAGGCCTTAAAGGAACATGCCAGCACCATCAACCTAGAAAGTAATGTTGGATAGTGGCTCCTATGCTACTATGATCTCCTCAGCACTTGTAGAGCAAATAAGCTGGAAGGTAGAATCCCAGGATATCACCCTACTCTTAGTTGCCCACAAAAATAATAAGGTTAATATACTGGGCCTCATAAAGGCCAGTTTTAAACTGCAGGACCTCTCAGGGAAATGGGAGAGATTCACAGAGACAGTCATTATTACAGACATTAGTGAAGAGATGAACTTAGATATGGATTGAATCCACAGGCATGACCCTATCATCTCCTCACAAAGGATGGGTTTATACTTCCAAAAAGAGTTGGCAGATCTTCTAGTAATGATCAAACCAGTAAATGCTGCAGAGCTTCAAGTTATCAAAGGAGGCAAGCCTATTTATGTGATAATAATAAAACTTGGGACTGATCTTATAATGGTAGAAATCACCCTGCAGATTCCAAAGGAATACAAGGACCTTATAGAGGCATTTAGCCCTGCTAAGGCTGCAGAACAGCCACTGCACTACAAGGAGGATCTAGCTATAGAGTTAATCTTAGGAGTGCAGCCATTCTGGGGTTCAATCTATAAGCTTTTACAATAGGAAATAGATGCCTTGCAGGAATACTTGAAGAATAGTATGGAGAGTAACTTTATTTAGCTCTCACAGTCCTCTACTGGCACTCCAATTATATTTATAAAGAAGAAGGATGGTGGACTACAGATGTGTGTGGATTTTTGTAACCTGAATATCAAGACAGTTAAGAATAGATATCCTCTGCCATTGATTGAGGATGTAATCAACTGGCTCACAGGTGCTATCATCTTCACACAGTTGGATGTCACCAATACTTATCATCACCTGCAAATTGCAAGGGGGGATAAGTGGAAAACTGCCTTTAGAACACCACTAAGACTATTTGAGTACTTAGTTATACCATTTAAATTAGCCAATGCTCCAGCCTGTTTTCAGTCTTATATCAATAAATGTCTTCACACTTACTTGGATGTATTTGTGGTTGTCTACCTTGATGATGTGATTATCTATTTAAAGGATGAAAAAGAGTACTCAGATCATATCCACAAGATATTAGAAGCACTAAGAGAGGCTGAGTTATATGTGAAACTCATGAAGTATAATGTTTACTCATAGGAGATCAACTTCCTCAGATATATTATTACCCTAGATGAGATTAAGATGAAAGACTCATAAGTTGAGATCATTCTATTCTAGCTAGAGCTCTAGAGCATACATGACATTCAGGTGTTTCTGAGCTTTATGAACTTCTACTATCACTTCATAGAGGCTTTCATGAGAAAGACACTTCCTCTTATAAGCCTACTGAAGAGTAGTAACAAGAAGAAGAACTTCCAGCAGTAATGCTAGAAGAAGCTTACAAGGAAGCTCTTGAATGGGCCCTTTCTAGATGAGGAGGCCCATAAGACCTTTGAGGAAATAAAGAGAGCCTTTATAGATTTAGTACTACTATATCATTTTGACCCTTTATGGAAAACCTGCCTTAAAATAGATGCCTCTATCTATGCAATCTCCAGAATCCTTTCATAGCTGCTGAATAATGGAAACTGGGTGCCTATTACTTTCTACTTGTAGAAGATGATCCCTGTGGAGATTAACTATAAAATTTATAACTAGAAGCTGCTTATAATAGTGGAATCCTTCAGGCATTGATAGCACTATTTGGAAGGGATGAGTTCATCAATCCTGATGCAAACAGATCATGACAGCCTTCATCAATTTATGACAACCAAAGAGCTCTTGCAGAGGCAGGTTTATTGAGCTCAGAAACTAAGTAGTTACTAGTTCATAATTAAACACATCAAGAGGACAGACAACCCTGCAGATGGACTCTCACAGTGGTCAAACTACATTCAAGATGTGAAGGCTGCTGACACTGAGGAGCTAGAGGAGGCTGAAAAGCTCTAATAAATACTGGATGTAGATCATATAGAGGAATTATTTGATAAGCTACCTAAATCCTTGCAAAAGAAGAAGGAAGGGGAAGGGCCTATACAATTAGTTCCTACAGCCATGTCAATTAATTCTCTTCAAGTCATTGTGAAGGTTCTTAGAGATGATACCAGTGATGAAGACATGATGACCTTGCAAGACATCATGCAGAGTCTAATGCAGGGTGAAACTAAGCATAAATCTTTATAAAGTCTGATACTTAGACTGCTAGAGCTCCAACAGGCAGATGAACTTACTAGGTAAATTCAGAAAGAGATTGCAAAAGAATTCAAAATCAAAGAGATTAGATTTTAGAGGAAGATAAATGACCTGTTGTAAAGAAACAGCTAGATCTATATTCCTGTAAATAAGCTACTCTGTGTAGAGCTCATCAAGATACATTATAACTCCTCTCTAGCAGGTCATTTTGCAGATGTATGAACTTATGAGCTACTTATAAAGAAGTATTACTAACCTTATATGTAAGAACTGATTAAGGAGGTTGTGAATTCCTGCACAGTCTGTCAGAGCTCACAGGTGATTAGAATGAAACTATATGAAGAGCTTACACCTCTATCTATCCTGCAGGAGCCCTGGGAGCAGCTGGGAATGGACATGTTGATAGGCCTATCAGAGAGCAGGAACCTATATGATAATATCTTTGACAGTGTCTTAATGATTGTGAATAGATTCATCAAGATAGCATACTTCATTCCCACCCATAAGAATATGAAATTTAAGGGGATGGCACATTTATTCATTCATAATATAGTGCATTTACATGGGCTTCCCACAAATATTATCTCTAATAGAGGATCAATCTTCACAGGCAAATTCTAAACAGACCTGATGAACCTGTTGGAGGTCTTATGAGATCTAAGTACAGCTTTCCACTAACAAATAAATAATCAGATAGAATGATTAATAAGCATTCTGAAATAGTATCTGCAAAGCTTCATTAACTACAATCAGGATGATTGAGTGCTTTGGTTGGCCCTTGCAGAGTTTGCATATAATAACTCTAGGCATGTTAGTACAGGTAAGTCCTCTTTCTTTATGTTCACAGGTTATCACCCACACATGACTTTGCTAGATCCACAGGAATATACAATTAAATGCTAAGACACTCACAATCATGCAGATCTAATCAGAGAGATTTGCAAGGAGACTTATGAAGCTCTAAAAAAGACTCAGGAATATCAGACTAAGTACTATAACTTCAAGCATACTGTGAAGTGGTTCATGGAAGGTGATAGAGTCTGGTTGAGCCTGGAAAATGTTAGCATGCAGAGGCCAAGTAAAAAGCTGAACCTCTTGTGGACTGAACCTTACTACATTATGGAAAAGGTAGGGGCCCAGGCCTACAGGCTGGAGCTCCCCCCTGGGTTAGATATACATAATGTCTTCCATATTTCCTTACTTTGCAAGCACAGAGAGAGGCCTGAGGAGAATCCCATGGTGCATCACTCTATTTGCAAGGCCTTGAAGAATGAGAAGGAGTATCAGGTCAAGGCTATAGTAGACTTAGAGAAACAGGGTTGCAGGCTCTGATATAGAGTTTAATAGCAAGATTACTCAGGCAAGAAGAATGAGCTCACTTAGAAGCTATCTATAGAGATTAGACACCTATGAAAACTGAGAAGAGACTTTCACTCTGCTAATCCAGATAAACTTAGGGCTCCATGGAATCTCTAGTTGTTGTAGCATACTCACACTATAGCTTGCAGACCCAGCCTGCAATGATCCCTAAGTCCTCTCTAGAAGGAAAAAGTCTGTAAGTTAAGAAAGTGAAAATAAAATCATTTCATTCTCATTCTACTGATAAAAAGGAAAGGTCACAAACAATTTAGAGGCCAACAAAAGGAAAGAAAACATTGGGAAATCCATATTCTATCCCTCTATCTCTCATAATGACTCCTAAAACTGCTCATACTCAAAGGAGCAAGTCCCTACATAATTGTGCTGGATGCAGTTATTGTACTTCTACCTAATCCCCCTAGAAATGCAAATTGCCCATGATAGGATTCTCCCTGACAGTACATAGTTTTTACAGGGCTATGGAGGCTTCCCCCTAGAATGCATAATCAAGTAGCTCTCATAGAGCTATATATGTCAGCTCAGCTGTGTAACTGTTGTGATCTCCCTGACTATTAGCATGTAAAGTACTGGCTCCCCTGCCCAGCTCAGCTCATAAAGGGAAGTCTGATTATTATTATTACCTATATTCATGAGGTTTACAGGCATCCCTGGCACTCACTGCCCATGATGGTTGGGGTTGCAGATGTGCACATCCATGTGCATGAGCTCAGAGTTCTATTAGAGGAGGGCTGTAAAGATATCTCTATTTATAGGGACAGTTGGTAGAGAATCATTATACTAGTAGGGATTCACAGGTGCTACTGGTTAAGTTGGAAGCTCAAGCTGTGTTAGTAATATATGTGAATTAGATGTCACAGGCACAACTTACAGGATAGAGAGGATTAGCAGAACTTAGTGCTAGATTCTGCAGGACTACCTGTGACACAGTTGAGAACTAAGTAGTAGCAGAAGTAACACTAGAAGTAGTAGTAGCTCCTCTGTAATCACATTCAGAGGTGCTACACCCATGCCCACTGTGTCCACAGCTACAGCCATGACCTCTGTGGGCTGGGTTGAATGACATTTTATTGTTGATTTTTTTTTTTTTGCAGAAATTAGAAACTCTTGTGAAGGAAGGAAATTAGTTTAGAATGCTATTACAAATAGAAAAGATCAGCTAGAACTAGAGGCTTAGAGACCAGATAGCTTACATAGAGGCTCTTATGGATGTTGGAAGTATTCACAGAAGATTATTATAGTTAATGGTTTTGAAAGAGTTGAATTTACAGGGGCAGAAGGGGATTCTTATAGAAAGAAGGACAGTTCTGAATGCTGACAGTGAGGTAGGTGATTCTTTACTCTCAGGAAGAAGAGAGAAGGCCTCTGTGATTTCCTATTATTCTAATGACTACTATGAAGGGGAAGGGCTGCAAAATTCACTTTATTGTGAGGACTTTGGGTGAATGCCTGAGATCATAATAGAATTCCATGAGGAGATCCCTATCATTATAAAGGTTTAAGGTGAATGCTAGAGCTGACATTGGATCCTCCACACAAGGAATAGACCTTATAGTGGTGAAAGAATCATTGAGAACTGACTGAAAGTAGTTCATAAGCTCCCATGGTGAAAGAAACTGAGTGAAAAGACTTTTTTCTCTTGCAAGACAATGAATTTTTTTGCCCTCTCTGAGGTTTTTTTATGTCTTTATGAAGGGTTTTTAGTGAGTTTCACTGTGGTGATTCCCCTCACAGTGAAGGACTCTTCACAATGAGGCAGACCTGGTCAGTCTTTGCAGATAAAGATTCTAGAGAGGGAGAGGTATGTAAGAAATCCACATGGATTCTCTACCCCTAGGCCTCAGATCAAGGCTTGCAAATCAGCCTTAGAGCTAGGGCTTATAAGCAAGCCCTCACCACACACACCATAGATAGTTATATAGATCACAAGGATCCTACATCCATGGAATCCTCAGCTTAAATATTATTATCATTAATACACCTACCTTTCATTCCTGCAATATCTTCTGATATAGACATCTCATGCCTAGCTACAAACTCCTGAATAACCTTCTCATAAAGTCTTATTCTCATACATATTGTAACAAGCTAATTACCTTCATAATTATCCATGCTATCATCCTGATTGCAAGTTTATAGTAATAAATTTAAGTGAGCTGACCCTGCAATTTTTTACTCTTACTACTATTATTTACTATTATTATCATTGTTGGCTATCTATTATTATTGGCTGATGCTACCATTATTTGCTCTTACTGTTATTATTTGCTATTACTATTATTATTAGCTGTTACTGCCATTATATCTCTGAAGAGAGACATAATATATTCTTTTAGAATATTATAATGACTCTTAAGGTATATATTAGCTCATACTCATTGCTCATCAACCTTATTAGAGCCATCCACACTGTGAAACACAGGTATGATGGGATATAATATCTGATGATATCTCATAAAATGTGGATGTACTCTATCAATCAGTAGGATTACTCATTTAATAGCTTGAATAGAGAGTAAATCATTCAGATATCTAGTTTTTCTTTTATAGTCTTCCTCATTAAGGCTCTAAGTAGGTTATAGAGTAAGATTGCTTTGATCAGTATACTTCTATATCTCATCAGGAATATGAAAGTATATTAATCAAAAGAATCTCACCTCTAAACCTATAATCATTCTCTATTATCATTATGTGCTGTTGCTGTCATCATTGACAGTTATTATTATTATTTGCTGTTGTTGTCATTATTAGTCATCTCATGAGTACAGATGCATACTATATATTGCTTTGGAAGATATTAGAAAGTTTGGATAGCATGCTATGAAGTAAGAGCAAGAAAAAGAGTTATTCAAAAGAAGTAGAAAGAGTTGTAGAAAGAAATGAAGCCTGCTTTTCAATAATAATAGTTATTATTATTAATTATTCATTGCTATCATTATATGCTATTACTATTATTATTAGTAATTATTATCATTATTTGCTATTACTATCATTATTAGTTGTCTCATAGGTGCAGGCACACACTGCATATTACTTTGAAAGATATCAGAAAGCTCAGATAGCATGCTATAAAGTAAGGGCAAGAAAAAGAGCTGTCTGAACAGTATGTTATGAAGTAAGGATGAGAAAAAGGGCCATCTAGATAGTATGTCATAAAGTGAGAGTAAGAAAAAAACAGTATGTCATGAAGTGAAAGCAAGAAAAAGAGCTACCCAAATAGTATGCTATGAAGTGAGAGTAAGAAAAAGAGCCATCTGGATAGCATATCATAAAGTAAGAGTAAGAAAAAGAGCTGTTAAAAAGGAGTAGAAAGAGTTGTAGAAAGAAATAGAGCCTACTTTTTAATAATAATAATTATCATTATTAATTATCTATTATCATCATTATATGTTATTACTGTTATTATTGGCAGTTATTATCATTATTTACTATTACTATCATTATTAGTTGTCTTATAGATGTAGGTATATGTCTTATATTACATTAAATCATCTTTATTATCTGTCACTGCTATTATATGTTATTACTGTTATTATTAATCATCTTACAGATATAGATGCATGCTACATGTTGTATTAGATCATTTTTGTTATTTACTACTATTATTATATGTTATTACTATCATCATTAGTAGTTGTTGCTATTATTTGCTGTTACTATCATTATTGATTGTCTTATAGGCATAGATGTGCACTGTATGTTGCTTTGGATTATCTTTATTATTTATTACTATCATTATGTGCCATTACTATTATTATTAGCAGTTGTTACTATTATTTGCTATTACTATCATTATTAGTTATCTTATGGGTGCAGGCATGCACTGTATGTTACTTTGAATTATTTTTATTATTATCTATCAGAGTGAAATGCAAAATCCCAAGCAGCAAGATATCTAATTATTGCTTAAAAGACTAATAATCTCAATCTTATACCTGCTATGATTTAATGTAGGGATAACTTCAACATCAGAATCATCTTTCTTAATAAATAAGAAGCTAGTTACTTAGCTTCTTTTATATTATAAGGTTTGAGTTATAGATGAAGTAGTGTTACTTCTTTCACACTTAATTACCTGTGCATGCTTCTACTTAATTGTTGCCTTGCACTGATTGTAAGTTATATACTAGGGTTTTTTTGAATAATCTAGTATCTATAGCTAACAGCAAACTTTTCACCTGGGAATATTTACTGTTGCTGTCATTGTTGACTGTTGGCTGCTACCATTATATGCTATTACTATTATAATTTATAGTTAGTTATTATTATTATTATTTACTGTTACTATTATAGTTTGCAGTTAGCTATTATTATCATTATTTGCTGTTACTATCATTATTGGCTGTTAGCTATTATTATCTTTATTTGCTCTTGCTACTATATACTAAATAAAGATATAGAAGTTAAGCTAATATAATCTCATAATCTTATGAATAAATCAACAACTTAATATTAATACTAATAATGTGGAGAGATAGTAGTCTAAAATTCAAAAGAGGAAACAAATCAGCAGTGAATGAGAATAAAATAGAATTCACATAGAGAATAAATAGCATACAGACACATAGAGAACATCAGGACTAATAAAGATGATCAAAGAGACTATTAAAATAATAGTTAACCTTATATAATCAGTGATCACAGGCCTCTAACTCAGAGATCAATCAAGTAGATAGAGCAGATAAAATAGAGACAGACTGTACTAGCACAGTCAACAGAGCTGTCTTATGCACCCATCTGAATAGAATTTCAAATAACCACTAAAAGTAGCAAGAAAATAGAAGAACTGAAGGTCAGATAGAGTCTAGAAGATAGTAAAAGATACTCATTAGAATAAGAGATAAATATAGTGATAATACAGACACAAGATATATATAGTAAAGAGGTAGAAGATATAGAATGATGAGGATAGAATGAAAAGAGGAGGTTAAAGTAGAGAGATTAAATCACTCATTATGTGATTAAAAGATAGTGAGTAAAATCACACTAAAATATCTAGATTTTCCTCACTATTAATAGTATTTTGTGACTCAACCCACTTCATATATATTTAGTAGTCAGCTGTTGTTGCCATTATTTGCTGTTGCTACTATAGTTAGCAGTTGTTACTATTATTTGCTGTTGCTGTTATTATTAGCTATTAGCTGTTAGCTATCACTATTATATGTTATTACTATTATAATTGGTAGTTAGCTGTTGTTGCCATTATTTGCTGTTGCTGCTATAATTAGTAGTTATCACTATTATTTACTATTACTATTATTATTGACTATTAGCTATTGACCACTACCATTATATGCTATTACTATTATAGTTAGTAGTTAGCTATTATTATCATTATTTGCTGTTACTGTCATTATTGGCCATTAGCTATTAGCCACCACTATTATGTATCATTACTATTATAGTTGATAGTTAGCTGTTGTCACCATTATTTGCTATTACTATCATCATTAACTGTTAGCTATTAGCTGTTAGCCATTACCCTTATATATCATTATTATTATAGTTAGTAGTCAGCTATTATCATCATTATTTACTGTTGCTACTATCATTTCTTATTAGCCTTCACTATTACTATCATTACTGCTGTTGTTTGCTGTTACTCAAGTATAATCTTTAATATTTAAATGATTTCTTTCTTAAAGCTAAGAGATGTACTAATATTAGAGGATACTAAATATTTAAGAAGTGATACAACATTGAGAGCTCCTACTGAAAGAACTTAAACTTTATAGATTCAAGCATTTAGAATAGGTTTATTTTTATTATTTCTAGTAATATTTAATTAAGAATATTATCTTCTTATTTATATTGTTAAGAGCTATTCTGCAGATTAATATAGCTTTATAGTCTATAGTAATATGATCTTTCATATCATTAAAATTTTCCTTTAATATCATCTCATACATCTATTTTAGCTTTCTATTAGAAAATAGCTCTTTTGATAGTTCTTATTTACCATTTAGGACTCTGTTTGAACTAGATGCATTCAGTGCTGATGTCTATACTACTTAACTCTGACATACTAGTATTATCATTACTATCAGAGTCATATTATAGGTTCTAATAGTTGCTAATAGTGAAGTTATAATAGCTGATATTTCCTCTATATTTAGAAATACTCTTCATATAACTGTTATGATCTGAAAGGCAGAAGATTCATCAGCAAAAAATTTTTTTCACTCCACTTTAGTGTGTCAAGTCATGTAGCTCACACATTAAAAGTACTCAAGTTAGCTTCAGGCTGGCTCTGAATTAGCATGAAAATCATAATCTTACTCCTATAGTCTCTGAACTTTAAGTAATCTACATGTAGGCCTTATACTCCTCTAGTATTATATGGGATGTTGACTGTCCCTATGTTATCTCAGAGTAATCTTATACATAAAGGAAGAACCCTGATGCATCTCATGCATGCCTTATTATATGTTCTTTCTTAGTGTTAATATGTGCATGAAGGGAGAATCCTGATGTATCTCATACATGTCTTATTGTATGTTCTTTCTCAGTGTTAGTATGGATTGGAAGGCAAGGCTCTGATAGATTATATATATATATATATAATTAATTATATATATAATTACTATTACTACATTGTATAAATATATTATTATTAATTAACTATCCTACCTACTTCATATATCTGAATTTCACACAATCTTACATCTTCATCTATTAGCATGCCTTGCATGTTGTAATAAGCTAACCACCTTTATAGTTATTTATATTATTACTCTAGTTGTAAGTTCATGACAATGAATCGAAGTAAGCTAACTCTACCATTTTTTACTCTTACTACTATTATTTACTATCACTATCATTATTAGCTATCATCTTCATTATTTACTTATACTACTATTATTGACCATCTACCATCATTTACTATTATTACCCATTAATCTTATTAGAGTCATTCACATTATAAAACATGAGTATAATAAAATACAACATCTAGTAATATCTCATAAAACATGAACATACTCTATTCACTAGCAAGATTACCTGCTTGATAGTTTGAATAGAAAGTAGGTCATCTAGACATCTAGTTTTTCTTTTATAATCTTCCTCCTTAAGGCCCTGAGTAGGTTATAGAGTAAGATTGCTTTGATTGGTACACTTTCATATCTCATTAGAAATATGAAAGTATATTAATTAAAAGAATCTCACCTCTGAACTCACTCTAGGCTAACTCTATTTTTAGGCACAAGTTACAGTATATTAAGCTAAGAAACCATGTAGGGGCTCATCATCCAAGAGAGGGTCAAAATTAATAGTAATAATAGTTATTATTAATTATCTACTACTATCATTATGTGTTGTTACTATCATTATTAGTAATTATTATCATTATTTATTATTACTATCATTATTGATAGTCTCATGGGTACAGGCACATACTACACATTACTTTAGAAGATATCAGGAAGCCTGAATAGTATATCACAAAATAAGAGTAAGAAAAAGGGTTGCCCAGACAGCATGCCATGAAGTAAGAGTGAGAAAAAGATAGCATATTATGAAATAAGAGTAAGAAAAAGAGCTATCTAAATAGTATGTCATAAAATGAGAATAAGAAAAAGATAGCATGTTATAAAGTAAAAGTAAGAAAAAGGATCATCTAGATAGTATGCTATAAAGTAAGGATGAGAAAAAGAGCTACTCAGATAATATACTATAAAATGAGAATAAGAAAAAGGGCTGTTGAAAAGAAATAAAAAGAGTTACAAAAAGAAATAGAGCCTACTTTTTAATGATGATAGTTATTATTATTGATTATCTACTACTATTATTATGTGTTATTACTGTTATTATTAGTAGTTATTACCATTATTTATTATTACTATTATTATTAGTTGTCTCATGAGCACAGGCACATACTCTATATTGCATTAGATTGTCTTTATTATCTGCTGCTGTCATTATGTGCTATTACTATTATTATTAGTTGTCTTACAGGTGCAGGCATGTACTGCATGTTGTATTAGATTATCTTTATTGTTCATTACTATCATTATGTGCTGTTGCTGTTATTATTAGTAGTTATTATTATTATTTACTATTATTATTATTATTAGTTATCTCACAGGTGTAGATACATACTGCATATTACTTTAAATTATCTTTATTATTATCTATTAGGGCAAGATGTAAAATTTCAAGTAATGAGATATTTAATTATCACCCAAAAGGCTAATAACCTTAATCTTATACTTATTATGATTTAGTGTAAGGGTAACTTTAATATCAGAATTCTCTTTCTTGATAGATAAATTACTAACCTCTCAGCTCTTTTTATATTTTAAAGTTTAAGTTATAAATGAAGTAGTATTACTTCTTTTGTGCTTAACTACCTGTGCATGCTCCTGCTTAACTGTTGCCTTACACTAATTATAAGTTATATATTAGGGTTTTTTTGAATAATCTAGCACCTGTAGCTAACAGCAAACTTTTCACCCAGAAATATTTACTGTTACTATCATCATTAATTATTAACTACTACCACTATGTGCTATTACTATTATAGTTTGTAGTCAGCTATTATTATTATTATTTGCTGTTGCTATTATTATTAGCTATTGATCATTATTGCCTTTATTTATCTTTACTATTATATACTAAATAAAGATATAGAAGTCAAGCTAACATAATCCTATGATCCCATGAATAAACTAATAATCTAATATTAATACTAATAATGTGGAGAGACAGCAGCCTAAAATTCAAAAGAGGAAATAAATTAGCAGTAAATGAGAATGAAATAGAATTCACACAGGGGGCAAGTAATATACAGATATGTAGAGAACATCAGGACTAATAAAGATAACTAAAGAGATTATTAAAATAATAGTTGATCTTATACAACCAGTGATCACAGGTCTTAAACTTAGAGATCAACCAAGTGGATATAGTAGGTAAAATAGAGACAGGTTGTATCAGTATAGCTAATAAAGCTACCTCATGCACTCATTCAAATAGAATTCCAAATAACCACTGAAGGTAGTAAGAAAATAGAAGGACTGAAGGCTAGGCAGAGCCTAGAAGATAGTAGAAAATGCTCATTAGAATAAGAGATAAATATAGTGATAATGTAGAAGCAAGATATATATAGTGAAGAGGTAGAAGATATAGAATGATGAGAATAGAATGAAAAGAGAAGGTTGAGATAGAGAGATTAAATCAAGTGACTCACTATATGACTAAAAGATGATGAGTAAAATCATGCTAAAATACTCAGATTTTTCTTACTACTAATAGCATTTTGTAATCCAACCCATTTCATATATATTTAGTAGTCAGCTATTATTGCCATTATTTACTGTTGCTATCATAATTGGCAGTTATCACTATTATTTGCTGTTACTGTTATTATTAGCTATTGACTATTAGCTATTATCATTATGAGTTATTACTATTATAGTTAGTAATTAGCTGTTATCACTATTATTTGCCATTGCTATCATTATTAGCTGTTGGCTGTTGGCCACTGCCATTATAGGCTATTATTATTATAGTTAGTAGTTAGCTGTTGTTGTCATTATTTGCCATTGCTGTTATTATTAGTTATTAGCTGTTAGTCACCATCATTATGTATTATTACTATTATAGTTGATAGTTAGTTGTTATTGCTATTATTTACTGTTACTACTATTATTTCTAATTAGTCTTTATCATTACTGTCATTGCTGCTATTATTTGCTATTACTCAAGTATAATATTCAATGCTTGGATTATCTCTTTCTTGGAGCTGAGAAGTGTACTGATATTAGGAGATACTAAATACTTAAGAAGTAGTACAACATTGAGGATACTCACTGGAAGAACTCAGACTTGATAGGTTTAAGCATTCAGAATAGATTTATCTTTATTATTCTAATAATATATAATTAAGAATGCTATTTCCTCATCTATGTTGCTGAGAGCTGTTCTGCAGATTAACATAGCTTTATAGTTTATAGTAATATAATCTTTTATATTATTAAAATTTTCCTCTAACATCATCTCATACATTTGTTTCAGCTTTCTATTAGAAGGCAGCTCTTTTAGTGGTTCTTATTTACCATTTAGAACCCTGCTTGAACTAGATGCCTTCAGTGCTGGTACTAGTGCTGCTTGACTCTGACATGCTAGTATTATTATTACTATTAGAGTTGTATTATAGGTTCTGATGATTACTGATGGTGGAGTTATAGCCACTGATATTTTCTCTGTATTTAGAAATACTCTTTATATGATTATTATAATCTAGAAGGCAGAAGGTTCTCATTAAGTAGAGTAGATTATTACCTTTATACTGCTTGACTCTGACATGCTGACATCATTATTACTATTAGAGTTATATTATAGGTTCTGGTAGTTGCTGATGGTAGAGTTATAACCACTAACATTTTCTTTGTATTTGAAAATGCTCTTTATGTAGATGCTGTAATATAAAGTCTAAGGAAGTAGGTTCCTTGTATTACTTCTTAATCTTCTGAACCTTAGTAGCACTATAAAAGCCACTATATCCTACATGTTGATGTCATTATTAGCTGTTACTTCTATCATTAGCTGTTACTCCAATCATTTACTATTAGAGCCACTCTATTTACTCTGTTAATTAATTAAGTGAATCTAAAAAGTAATCTTTCTATAACTTACTTATTAAATTATCATCCTCCCATGCCTGTCTTTCTCAGCCTTTTTTCCCATATATCCACCTGCTTTCTTGCCAAACTCATAAAGTTAGGATGGTAGATAGTATTATATTGATCCCAATTAATATAATGATTGATAAAGTATACTGGCTGTTAACCCTACTTTAATGAGAAAAACTTTGAAATCATATAAGCACTTCAAACTACATATTCTAAAGAGTAAAACTGTTAGTTGATTAAATATTATCTTTAATTTATCTGACTCAGAGCAAGCTCCTCAATCTCAAGTATACCAGTAATTTCATGTGGAAGTCTAGTTGATCCTCCATGAAGCTAGAAAATATTAATAAAGACACCCATGTATATAATACTTTGCAAAGAATCCCCATTATAGACCTCTCATGTATGATCTTTAACTATAAAAATGACCTTAAAATATCTAACTCTCTATCTATTTATAAGAGACTATTGATCTACCTCCTTCTTCTGAATCTAAATATAATTCTTATGTTAGTTCTTTCCTTCCTCTCATTTGAAACTACATCTAATTAGCTTCTGTTTCAGTCTATCTTCTTTTACTAGCTCATATTCATTGATTTACCAACAAAATATTAACCTGTGAAGCTACATAACATACTCATTCACTTATGAAGAATCTAACTCTAAATGATCAACTACAATTTCAGAGCTCTTCATGTTATTATATTTCTTTTGCATCTTCTGTATAAATACCATAAATACCTTCTGAAGACTATCTAACTACAGTTACTGATATAGACTCCTAAAATGTATCTTATCCTGTAGAAGGCCTCCTCTCTTTACTTTCTTATACTCATAGGCTATTAGATTAAGAGCTGTGCTGGGCTTGCTGACCTTAGCATTAATAAAAGTATTAAGTTTGCTTAGAGAACTGACTATTTGCATGTGAGCCTTAATACTATGCTGAAGAGTCTGGCAGTTAACTCAGTATATAATATATCTAATAATTTGGACCTCAAACTCATTATGCTTATTATACTTATTTATTTAACTAAATGACTTCTTCACTAAATATTTATGAGTACTCTCTGAGCTACTTGTATCCACACTATTAGTAGTTCCCATCAATCAAATAAAATCAATATAGTGTTGAATAACATGGAACTTTAGGAAGTTAAAGTGGCTATTCTTTCAGTATTTACTGAAGACATACTTTAACTTGTTGATTTAATATAGTGTAGTTTTCATGTACTTTAGAGTTTCATTATTATGAGATTAGTAGTCAGCAAGCATTCAGAAGTCTATAATTATTCATAAGAAAAAAATTATGATATCTACCTTCAAACCTTTAATTAAGAGTGTAATAGCAGAAATCAGCTGTTACATCAGGGCCTCCTGTTTGACCCCAGTTCATTGCTTAATCTCACTGAAGTTCTTTTAGAATATCTTTAGCTTAGTAAATCTAGAAACCAGCTTTAACTACTCATTTAGTTGCTTTATACCATCTAAATCCTCTATTAATACAATTATTATAGAATTAATCTATCTTCTCTTATAAATAGTATCTTTCAGGTGCTATCTATATTAGGTCAGCAGATAATTAAGTAACCCTTTAAGTAATTAGTATAGGAAATTGAGTATTATTACTACATGAATATTGGTGAATTTATGGCCCCAGGCAAAGTTAGGTATAGGGTAAATACTCATATCAGTGTTGATTTCATCTCTTTCTAGTTATTGAATGATATCTTTCATATATTTATATATTTATAATGGCCATCTAGTTCATAGATTCTCACATTCTTTGGGAGGGACCTAGCATATTATATAGTGTGAGCCACTCTTAACTCCTGTAAGAATGGTCTGTTCTTCATAGTTGGCCATCAATTCAGTAATAATAGGAAAACACTTCCAGTAGCATCTATTAGCACAAAGAATGATAATATTATCAATTAAAAGTTTTTCAATGGCTTGTGAAGCTATCAGCTTTATTTCCAATATATTACTTAAAGCTCTTTAGGATGACTCATATTCAAAAATCTATTTCATAACTATATGATAGATAGTTGCTTTTGTATCTTAATCCTCCTTTATCTTAATAATAGGTAGAAACTCAATTAGAATCAAACTAGAGACACCTTATTTTCATTGCATATGACTATTCAGATTCCCAATTGTCATATAAATTGGCCAGGCAGATAAATCACTGTGATGTTGGGTTAAAACTGTCTTATTAATAATGATAAGTAATGACACAACTATGGCCTCATCCTCAAGTTTCTCCTGGGTGTTTCACCATCAATCCACAGTGTATATCTCAGTGTATACTTAATGATTCTTTTGGTTGAATACTTATATGGGCATATAGGTAAGATGTTCCTTGAAAGCTTCATGTTTGAGCAGAAAGAAGATAATAGATAGAACATCCTGATAGTAGAACTAATATTTATTAGTAGAACTATTATTAATTGTGCTGTTTACTATTATGATCTTTACTCTCCAATTCCCTATTAATATTCTCTACTTAATAGTATCAAGCTTGTGTTGCCATTCATCCACACTATCAAAGCTCAACTGATTACTTCAAGTTTTCAATGCAGGGGTTTTGAACCAGGCAGTTACATCTCTCTTTATTATCTAGTTGTTATTAAAGTACATTGCCAAGCCAAAGTCTTATTCATTTTTGAAGGAATAGAAGATGTTATTTCATATCTATCTGTTTAGAGGTGAAGGTAGATCTAATACTATTACTAGTAGTATTCTAACTAAGTATTCTGACTCTTACTCATAGGTAACCATCTATACTGTAGTTGCACTGAGGTAGCCCTTCTATACTAGGAATAATGATATGATAACTGCAAATCCAGATGATTATAGCCCTGCCTGCATGTTTAAGAGCTCTACTAGGGACTTAGAATCTATCAATATAACTATATTATTATCTCCATTGATTCACAGTACATCATCAGAAGGGTTAGAGTCAACTGATAATTAATATTAATTACTGTCTAACATCAAATAATAGTTTAAACTCATCTTACATATAGACAGCTCTATCATCTTTTGTGTCCCTCCTCTCTGAATGCTATTTATAATAGATTTCAAGTCAATCCAGACACATTTTCTGTGGCAATGGGACTCATATTAACCAAGTCTACTTAGATTTAATGCTATAAACCTGCAATCATCATGAGAGTATAGGTATCTATTAGCAGTTTATTTTTTGTGTGTCATATTTATGATTCAAAGTAATCTCTATATGTATAGAAAAATTAATGTAAAATAGCTAATGAAACTTCAAATCACAACATTCAGCAGGTAATAATTAATAACCTCTGCTAGTATGAATATTACAAATCATGTAGTGCTAATTAACTGCTAAATTTGCAACTACAAATATTAAACAGCTAAATTTGCAAGTCATATAGTGCTAATCAACTACTAAATTTGCAACCACAAACATTAGACTACTAAATTTGTGAGTCATATGATGCTAATCAACCACTAAATTTACAACTACAAATATTAGACTACTAAATTTATAAGTCATATAGTGCTAACTAACTGCTAAATTTACAACTGCAAATATTAGACTACCAAATTTGTAAGTTACCAACTAACTGTGAAGATTCTTAGACTACTAACATTGCAAATCACATTGAGCTGTGAATGTTGGCCAGGGTAGAGTGCTATAGAAGTATATAACTTAGAGTAAAGTATTCAAAGAATAATTTAAAGGCAAGATAACTATTATTATTACTTTACAGCTACTAAATATAAAATCTAACTCAAACTGATTCTCAATCTTATCTGCTGATATCATACTAAAGTTATTACATTCTCTCTCTATTACTTCTTCCATGCCAATCAATTAGCTGACTCATATAATACTTGCATAGTAATTTTATTAAACTTCAGCTATAAATTCTAATGATAAAGAATTCCCACTTCAACCTTTACATCTTCACATACTATTTGATGATAATAGATCTTATTATTTTTCTGATCTATTTAAACAATCTGATCTGTAGTCTGTTCTTCATTAGTCTACAGCCATTCAGGGGTTAATAGAACTAGATGATGGGCTCTGATAAGTATGAATCTCTAGATAAGAATTTTTAGAGTAATAATAATAATAAGTAGGGTTTTTCCATCACAATAATTATATGATTCCTAATTGAAGTTAAATGCATTAATTAGATTTTATCTATTTGAAGCTGTTACATACCCATATAGTGCTGTAATAGAATAACTAAGTCTCTTAAGGTACTAGAATTCAGTTAGCTCACACTGTTGTATCATGTAAATTCATAAGAGATAAGTAAATATACCTCTTCCAAAATAACAATAATAATAGATTCAGAAACAATTATCACTAATTTCTCAGTATAGTCAGTATAGTCTTGAAATATTATCAGATCAGCCAGTAGCTTTTCAATGAACTTCACCTTTACCCCCTTAATAAGATCTATAATAAAGAGAGAGTAGGATGTCAGAGATAAAGAAGTATTCTTTTTTAATTAAGATTTTTATATACTTTTATTATTCTTATCTTTTTCCACATTAAGTTCCTCATTAGTGAAATGAAACCCAGGCTAGCTATTATTAAAATTATTCTTATCCTCCTCATCTGAGTAATCCTTCTTATCCTCCTCATCTGAGTCATCTAAGTCATCTGAGTTCCCATTCTTGTTAGTATTCACATCCTTAGGGTCATTATTGTTTTGGCATTTAATGTTATTTTAGGATTTGATGTTGTTTTAAGATTTAATGTTGTTTTAAGATTTGATGTTATTTTAAGATTTAATGTTATTTTAGAATTAAATAATATTTATAGCTTTAGAGAAAATTACTAGCATATAAGTATGGTGAGAATTTTTAAAGAATGTAGATATATGTAGAGTTGGTTCTGAATCCTTTCTACCTCTTTGTAATCACAAGTTATAAGTATTCATAAAGGCTATTTTGATAGCTATAATGACTTCAGCCTCTATCCCCTTTATAGCTTCTTTTTGAGTATTGATTAATTTAATTATGATATCACAGTCCTCATGTGGGGAGAGATTAATGATATTCTTACCAAACTATTTATAATTAATGTCTTACTGGATTATGATGCATTTAAGAATCCATACAAATAAAAGGGTAAATCCCCTTAGTTGGGCCTCAGATGCTTCTATCATACTATAAGTTTTCATGTAGTTGCCTAGTATAGTAGAGGTGTCCTGACTGAGCTTTTTGAACTCCTTCTGATAGATCTGATGTAGTATGTCTGATTTCAACTAATAATTAGTTTCCAGAAGGCCTATTTAATACTATAAGTTATAAGGGCCTTTCTCAAATGAAGTTCTAGACATTAACTAGACATTAGGATTAATTAGCAGCAGTTTGATATCATTATGAAGTTTCTTCTTTATTTCATTCAGAATGAAATGAAAATTACAGATAGTTATACTATTCTCATCCTTCTCTAGATGAGATTCATTATGAATTAGTAGTCCTTAGTTTCATGCAGATATTGATATTAGAGTTTGATGTATATAGTTTATTATGTATGGTATTATCAGCATCATATAGTTGTTGAGCTTAGCATGGGGTGTGAGATCTTTAGAGATGAATGAAAGCAAATATGCCTTGACACTTGAACTATACTTCTTAAACTTTTTAGTTATAAAACTCTTAGAAGAGATGGAGGGCTGCACAAACAATCTCAATAATGACTTAGAGTTAATAATATTTATAAACTTGTCAACCCATATAGATAGAAGTAATAATGAGGTCACAATGAGAAAATAATCCCTTCTGATCCTCTACACCTCCAGTAGTGCCTTCTAATTGGCATGTAGCTCTTAAACCACAGCATAGAGACACTTGAAGAGCCATTGTGACTACATTAGGTATGGTGTAGTAGGAGCTGTATCTTTTTAAAGATATTTATAGGCTGTTTTAGAATTAGACTCTTAAGATTCTCTAACTGAATCATAATTTAATGCTAGTAAGGATCTAAGAATAATATAGGTAATCTACTTAGTAGTTTTCCTAAGTCTTATCTTATCATCTAGAATGTTTCCTCTCACTTTATTGTCCATTAATAGCATTCAGAATGCAGTAAAGACCTGATAGCTGAAGAGTGCCCTCTTTATATATAATATTTTAATTTTAGTTGAGGGATCTTTATAGTCCACTACCTTATTCTTAAATATGAAGAAATGAGCAAATAGACTCTCATTGTATTTAGTGAGTTAGTAGTATCTTGTTGTGTCTACTACTTGAGAAATTAGACTGGTGTTATCAAGATTGTGTATATCATCTATTCAAACATTATTAACATTGATTTCTAGCTGCTCATTGGGATCCAAGATCATAATAACCTCTGGGGTGAGAGTTTTTAGCATTAAACTGTCTGAGGATGTGAGTGCCTTGGGAGATAACTTAACCTGCTGACTAGATGTTAGAGAGTCTATTATTATTTGACTGTCTTCTGTCTCATCAGCTGGATTGACAGGGGATGTGGGCACCTTGGGAGATGACTTGACTGGTAGATCATCTTTTGGAATTAGATTGTCTTTTGGGATTGAATCATCTTTTGGGATTGAATTGTCTTTTGGGATTAGATTGTCTTTTGGGATTGGATTATCTATTAGGATTGAATTGTCTATTTGAATTGAATTGTCTATTTCAGTGTTAAATGATATAGTAGGAATAGTATTATATTTTGAGGCTTCAGTGTTGCTATTATTATCATCAAAACTGGCTGAATGTTTGTGCTTATTGGATTTCTTCTGGATTTTGAACTGAACTGCTCACTGCTGTGATAATATATCTAGTTTGGTTACTCTATCTACAAAGAAGGCTGCCTTACATTAGGTAATTTATGAGGTTACTTGACTGATCCTAATATTAACTGACTGTTCTGAATAATATGAATCTATAAGAAAGACTCACTGGGCCTCTAGGTTGAAATGAATGATACTATTACTCTTTAATTCTTCCAGCTAGTCACTATGATTCTTCTTTGTAAGATGATTGACTGAGTTTAGTCTCTCAGCTATGTAAGATGCTAGATCTACTAATATACATATAGTGAGCTAGTTATCTTCATCTACTAGAGAGTTGATAGTGTGAAACTCCACATATTAGATCTAGTTATCAAATATATTTGGTGTTGATTTGATAGCTCTGAAATCTGAAGCACAAGTGAAGGATAGTAAAGACCCATAGTTACTACTGTGACTAGCCATTATTATTAGTCTCTCTGATTGATATGCTGATGGGGTTTACTGTATTAGTGGTAAGAGCTTCTAGTACTTAAAACTGGGCTCTTTAGGTTTAACTGATAGATAGATTGGTGTGGATGTTTTGAGATTAGATAGTGTTTTGAAATTGAATGGTGTTTTGGGATTGAATGCTATTTTAAGATTAAATGCTATTTTAGAATTGAATGGTTACTAGTCCCTACTATATTTCTAAGTTATTATATAGACTTATTTGCTGAAGAGGTTAATAATGATAATCTAGTAATCACCTATGATGCATCTACTATTATTAAGAGGTTTCTCTGTCTATCTGATAGAAATATCCATTACATCCAACAGACCTTAACTGATGCATTTATTAATAGCACAAATTCTAAATTGCTTTCTATAGCTAGTGTCCTGCTTGACCACATGATAGTTAAAGAATACTACAAGCTATTAATTGAATTTAGCCTTAAGCTGGTTCAGATCCCATACTGTATAGCTTATAACTTTACTGATTGCTTCATTGGATAGGGCAACTATGATAGTCTAGGTGCAAATATTAGAATAAAAATGTTATAAATAGAGGATGTAGTATAACTTACTAGCTGACTCAGAGCTTCTTCACTAAAGTTAGCTTTAAAATTAGTAGGGCAGTAATGGGAAGTTAGCAACAGATTAGGACTAGATGTAAAGGTCAGAATGAAAATATTATAAATAGAGAATACAGTATGACTTACTGGCTGAGCTTCTTCATTAAAGTTAGCTTCAAATCTCTAATATTAGTAGTAGAGTAGTGGTAGTAAGTTAACAATGAGTTAGGCTGTTATGGTGTTGCAAGAAGTTAGTTAAAAAGCTTGTGAGCTTCTCAGGTGAATGATTGAGCTAAGAGCTGAACCCTAAAGCTTAAATAGGTTTAGCTCTATTTATAAGGTTAGATGGGGGTAGCTACACAATGTGCTATAAGCTATTACTAGACCTTTATATTCTAATAATGTTAGTCTCACTATATGATTACTTAACTCTTTCCTTTTAATAATCTTAGTCTCATAATGTGATCACTTGACTCTTATTACTTTGATTTAAATGCTTTTATCAGAACCTTTTATTTGTATGCTTTCATCTATATGATTTCATTTAGAATTTTAGATGCTTTCATTAGGATACTTTCATCAGAACATTTTCATTAGGATACTTTTATTAGAATGCTTTCATTCAATACTTTCAATCTAGTAACTTTACTTTAACTATCTATTTAATATTAAAATACCATTTAATATTAAAATAACATCTAATATCAAAACAACTTGAACCATGTCAATCAATAAGGACTGTAAATACTGACTAAATGGTCATTGCTGATTGAATCCCTACTCATGATGATATGAGCCAGGGAAGAGAGGTAGTATGCTAGATGCACACTGTATAATATCAAAAAAAAATGACACTAACTATTAATTTCATATGAGAGGAATATGCAAATAAGAAATAATCTATTATTTTAAATATGATCTGATCAAATATGGCTTCCTACTGAATGATAAGGCTGATAGAGGTATACCTACTAATACTATATGATCCATTTTGATATATTATGTGTGCACTGGCTAATATTTAACAGCTATTAAGTTAAAGTGATAATGTGAAATCTATTTTAATGATAAGCTTCCAGAGACATTTTCAGTATTATCTGAATGCTAATGCTGTTTTCACCCTAATAAGTAATAATTACTTATTAAGCTTAATTATAGTACTCATTTGATCAGATGATCTGACTGACATGATGCAGAATGTATTAACCTATTATAGAACTAAGAAGAGGTAGATTTCTTAACCTATTAGATGATGAAGTTTAAGGATTGACCTATCTATATTAGATGCAGGTAGCCTATCTATTTTGTGGTCAAGTCAAGTTAGTGACTAGTTAATGTAAAGGAACACTACAAAATAATTATCATCTACCTAAAATAATAGAGTTGTAAGCTATGCTGAAACTTCATCAGCAGTATTGAGTTGTAAGAGGTTAAAGGCAAGAATGAGTATTACCTTCACTATTTCTAAGAGAATTTCTACTACTATAAATATGAACTGCCAGATCAGCTCAGTTATTAATATCATTTCAGCAATGAGTAGATTCAGTAGATGATAGAGAAGATATATAGGAATAAAAGTGATAATACTAGTAATATCAATCTTCCTAATGAATGGAATGAGTGGGATGCTACTGAATCTAACCTTTAAGTTGTATCTCACTGATATCTGTAGCTCTCTAAGTCTACTATCATTATCTATAATAACTATGATATATATGTATAAGTAGTGGATGATAAAAATGAGCTTAGAGACCTTATTGGTGATGAGATGATGGATAATGTGAATATTTAAGCAATTTAGAATAATAAGAACCTAACATGCAAGTAGAGGATGAAATGAATTATAAATGTAATGACTAATTACATAAGATGCAGAAATAGACTTTATAGACATTAAGTATAGTATGTAGTAGATGATGAGCATTAGATGCTTCAGATGATTACTTATCTTAGTAATATTAGAATTAATTGAGAATGTTCAATATTAAAATAATATATAATATCAAAATAACATATAATATCAAAATAAAGTAGATTACACATGTTAGCCTAGATAATAATAGATCTTTACTTTGGGTGTGTTTTTCAATGCACTGACAGCTAATAATAGTAGTAACAGCTAATAATAGTACTAACAGCTGATGACTTCAATCCTCTCTATGACCTCCTCTTTGATATCCTCCTTTTTGCCTATAATAATATCTCAGCTGATTTTAATTCAATCAAATCATAGGAATCAGGCATATTCCCTCATCTGATTAACTTGTAGAGATTATGTGGATTCCTTGTCCCATTAATTGACTGATAACTTGTAATGCCAGTAGGATTATCATTATATATCTATATATATATTTATGTCTGGCCTGCTATTTAGTCACACACATGAATAAATAATAGTTAACAACTTCAGAACAGCTAGATGTCTAAATCAGCCAAAGAGACATCATCTATTAATTATAAAATATGTGTATAATATCTGGTTTGCCATATAATATGGTTATAAAACCTTGACAGATTGTAAGTTGAGGGGTCCATACAGAGTATAATTTAATTGATTATATTAGCTCAGGTAGGCTAGTTATTAGTACTACATGATATTAAATATTGGCAGATCAATGTTAGTGGATGTTAGCATCATGTGATATTAAATATTAGTAGACTAATATTAGTAGTTGTTACTACTATATGATATTCAATGTTGGTGATATAATATTCATAATTACTTATTAGTGGTTGCTGATAGTTTATAGAATAATCAACATTAGTAGTTGAATGTTAGTGTAGGTTATGCCAAGCCTGTGATAACTTGATGAGAAATATAAGAAAAATACTTATATTTTAGTATTTTTTTGCTTATCATCTTTCAGTCATATAGTGTGCTTTAATCTCTCTGCCTTAACCTCCTCTTTTCATTCTATCCTTAATGACCTACATATTTTACCTCTTCACTATATATATATCTTATATATCTACACTGTTGATATGTTTATCTCTTCTCTTACTAAGTATCTTTTACTATCTTCTAGGCCCTGTCTGAGCTTCAATCCTTCTATTTTCTTACTATCTTTAGTAGTTGTTTAGGATCCTTTCAGCATTCCTTATTATAATGCCCTTAATGACATTCTGGGTCCTAGGCTTTCTGATGATTTTATAGAGACCCTATAGTCTAGATGGATGAATAAGACTACTTAATTAACTGTGCTAGTATCACCTGTCTCTATTCTACCTGCTTGTAAGTGAGTGCTGCTAGTACCTTTTATTACTGTATCAGTACTACTAGTACAGTCTATCTCTATAGCTCTATTAGTTGTGCTGGTACTATCAGTATGGCTTGTCTCTTTCTCATCTGATGTATTTACTTAATTGAGAGCTATTATTATTATTATTATTATATATTATACACCACTTGCACCAAAAGGTATGTGGTACTACCATCCTATCTCTAGCTAGGAAAACCATCCATGCTACTTGTGCTTCAGGGGAAAAACCTCACACACAGCAGGTGTCACACTACCCATATTCTGCAGAGTACCAGACAAGTTGGCTAGAGCTGTTCCTTGCAATGGGACAGGGTGCAATCTGCACCCCACTAGAGAAGACTGTGGCCAGCGCTGAGAGGGGTGACGCACTCAGCAAGTAAGGAAACAAAGGGATAAAGGAATGACACAAGGTAACAAAGGGAAAGAGGGCCTTCTAAGGACAGTGAGGGTGGGGGTCAGGTCAAAGAGGGGGTAGACTGGGGTGAGGAGCTGGGTAGCATAAAGGATGCTGTGCATAAAGCTGGGAGTGCATAAGGTTATGTTTGCAGTGCACCTGGTGACCTGGCCTGTTGCCAGGTGCGCGCAGTATCATGGTGTTGCTGGGGGTGTCTGTTGCTATGGACCCAGAGGAAAAGGGAGAGAATCTCTAATTGAGAGCTAAATATAAGATCTGTAATTACTAAATGTATGAGATGAACTATTATTTTAGTTATCTTATATATCATCTTTATTAATTCTAATGTTCTCTGAGTATTTATATACTGCATATCTCCTCTGTGGATTTCTCTTCTTATCAGCTGCCCTGGTTAAATCTAGATATACTGAATATCAGGCATATTAAGGACCAACAGTATATTGCTCATAGCAGCTGTTGTAGGTATAATGTAGAATGAGTGCTTAATTAGATGAAGATATAAAGCTTGGAGGAGTCTTAAGTGTAGAGTCTGAAAGAGGAGAAGATACTAACTCCACTGCAGGAGAAATAGAGGATGAAGAACCTCAGAGGAATATGAGTATCTTTCTACTAAAATAAAAAAATAATGCTAGAATCAGATTCATGTAAAGTGATATTTAATAGAAAGAATAATCATTACTAATACTTTACTAGATGATTAATATGTCCATATAGTTATATATTCAATTTGAAATTTGAAAGCTTTTGCAAAGTATCATATTCCTTCCCTTTTAATTTAAGTGCTTTTATGAAGTGCTATGTCTCCCCCCTTTCAACTTGAGCTTTCATAAAGTGCTGTGTCCCTCCCCTTTTAATTTAAGTACTTTGATAAAGTGCTATATTCCTCCTCTTTCAATTCAAGTGCTTTTATAAAGTGCTATATCCCCCCTCTTTCAACTTAAGCTTTCATAAAGTGCTGTGTCCCTCCTATTTCCATTCAGATGCTTTTATGAAATGTCATATTCCTCCTCTTTTGATTTAAAAGCTTTCACAAAGCTCTATATATAGAAGAGGTAAAAAGTTCTAAATACCTGACTTTTTTCTATTTCTCCTCTATCTTTTTTTTCTCTTTTCTTAAGTATCTTCTCTCCTACTAAAGATCATCAACATTCTCCTCCCTATATCATACTGACTATAACTATATTGAAATAAACCCTCAAACTACTTCCCTTTCTTTCTGAAAAGAAAATCCTGTCACCTCCCTCCTCTAATATCACATTCAATATAAAAGATGTATGTATAAAACTTTGACACCATGAAATAGAGAAGTAGTAAGACTGACATGATATATAGGTTAGCATATGGATTACTCACTAATCAGCATTGAACACTGTCTATTGCTGGTTAGAAGCTAACACACTTCTATCATAATTCTCATTCTAATGCCCAGACACTACTAGCCTAGCCTGGGAGAAATGTAGTGTACATATAGAATGTAATTAAACCTACTAACTTTATTCATTCTGAATACTTCTGTATGAATGCACTATTAGTTCAATCCTATAGATAATAATCTGATGTGTAATGAATTGATTTCTCCTGTCATGCCTGCTAAGTATGCTATTGATTATTTCCTGTCTATATTCAAATTTCTAGTCATTTTAGGGAATGTTATGAAAACTGCCTATGAAATAATTACCATCAATGCACTGTATGAGATATATATTAAAATAATATATCTCAGACTTCCCCTCTAGGCCCTCTCCTATCTTTTACCTCCTACATCAGTGATCAGCCTGGGTCTATACCTAATAACCCCATCATTATTAATTGAGTAGAGGGTTAGATGATCTCCTCCCTTAGGGGATAGATTTAAAGGCTTTAAAATCTGAATGAATCTTACTTTATCTTTTTTAATTAATTTAATTGACTTTATTTTTAGGTACTTAATTTCAAGGAATAGATCTAGCTCTCTATCTGAGCTTTTTACTGTCTCTTTTCCTTCTACTTTATATGTATGACTGGGTTGATTTTGAGTGCTAGTTTTTCATTTTTTTAAAGGGTAGGATTAGCTAGTAACCTTAGAATGTTACTTCTTTATTACTTTAACTTTTCTTTTATCTATCTTTATGTCTTTATTCTTTGTTTCTCTATTTGATTTATGTAACTGTGTTATTTGCTACTCTCTACATTAATATTAGTGGAGATATCCCCATTGATACTTATATTGATTGTGCTAATATTAGCTGGTGTGTTCCTGCCACTATCCTCATTAATGTTAGTAGAGGTATCCTCTTAGCTACTCATATTAACTGTACTAATATTAGCCAGTGTGTCCCTACCACTGTCCCTATCAATGTTGGTAGAGGTGTCCCCTTAACTACTTATATTAGTCACACTAATATTGACTGGTGTGTCTCTGCCATTATCTTCATTAATATTAGTAGAGGTATCCTCATCACCACTACTTGTATTGAGTTATACTAATATTGGATGGTGTGTTCCTGCTCTCATTTACATTAATATTAGCAGCCCAGGTGTCTGTATCACCACTTGTGTTAGCTGTGCTAATATTAGCTCTATCATAATTTATTCCTTTAATATTACCTGCTACCCTGTTTCATGCTACTAAATATATACACCTCTTTCCTACTTTATTTGGAAGATTGATGCTTATCTCCTTGTCTGTGCATGAGTAAATTTTAGCATCTTTTTTTAACTATTTGAATTAGACTAATTAGTGATAGGCCATATCTAAGTATTCAAGCCTTTTTATTAGTAGTAGAATAGATACACTAAAATTTACTAGTATGTAGATGAGGAGATAGTCTGTCATATTATTACTATCTGATGCTATAACTCTTATGTTAACTCCCAATCTCTACCTCTACCTACAGTGATTTTCCCTGTCAGTGACATCCAGAATGAATAAATGTGAATGTGAATGCAATAAACAAATAAACATACAAATAGATGATCAATTAATAGCCAGGCTGCCACTAATATGAATTGCTTGGAAAGAGAATGACTCATATACAGCTATAGAGCCCAGTCAGTGCTGATATGAGATTAATTGTAAAGGAAGAAATTAATTATAGGTAAACTTCAGTCATTAGTGCTGATGGTGCAGAACTATAAGATCTAATAGATTAAGATGAATTGTAATTGACATTATTCTTATTATTTTTCAGGAGAAAATATTACTTTAGAAAAAAATTATACTAATTATATCTATCTTTAGTGATTTCTCTCTTTCTATTACATTCCTGCTTCAGATAGCTGTATACTAACTATTTTTATTATAATAATACTAGTTTCAATTGATATGTCTTATTTTGATAAAATATCTACTATACACTAACTTAACTCTCATCAGTTAGTTACTAATAGTTATTCTCTTACTTCTATTCTATTACTTAAAAATTACCTTACTCCATTCTTTTCTTACCTCTAATTATGTTGGATTCTACCTCACTGTCTGCTAGATTAATACACTTCTTATCCCTGAAGTCTTCTCTTTTTCTTTAAAGCTTTTAAAATTAACATTAAAAGAAGCTGTGAAGGTAAGGATTAGTTGACACACAGCTTGAGATGAGTTCTGCAAGTCAGTGATTAGAGGTAGATTGATTCAGATAGCATATGATTTTGATATTCAAATTTGAAGCCTGTACTGATAAGATGGTTTGAAATTAAGCCTGTAGCATAACCTGGCAGAAATGAACCAAAGTGTAGGTAGGAGCCTATTATTAATGATTACTATAGTAATGAGGATATGGGTAAGGATGATGGTTTGAAGGAAGTTGATGATAATATAGATGTAGAAGATAAATCTTACCTTTCCTCAAATAAGTAAAAATGAATTGAGTTAGACCTAGTGAGTTATTCTCTTTATCATGTTGTGCCTGTCAATATTAATGCTATTATAGGATGATTTTACCTATTAATATTAACATGGATCTACTTACATTTTATGATGTTAATACTGAAATCAACTGATTATTTAAGTTAGAATTCTATATCACTATAAAGATCATCTCTTTCAACTAGAAGCTCTTTCTTAAGTTCTCATAATGATCAGATTTTCTTGAGTCTTACTAGCAGCTGTCAAACTTCTCTTATCACATCTAATATAATTAAAGATAATATGACTGAGAAGAGTGAAGAGTATCTTACATGGGCTGGATCAGAGTAAAGACTAGATAGAAGTAAAATACAAGATAATAATTATACCCTTCTTAATGATGTTAGAGTCTTATGTGCTGAAAGACTGTACTCTGACTATGAAATTCTATCATCATAGTGGATATCTTAGCTAGAAGAAAAGAAGCCCCTAATGTTGAAATTAATAAAAAAGGTATGGAGGACATGGTATAAGGAGTTAATCAAACAGTAGAATTAAATGGGAGATATAATTAATTTCAAAAACTAGTTAATAAAATAGTCTAACTATTAGAAGGCATGAATGGTAGTTCCTCTAAGTATATTACTTACATATTAATACTCTAATGCTAATATAATACTGATAGATTTTTAAATATATCACTTTAATTTGACATCATCATATAATAATGGTTAAAGTATATATTGATGGTATGTTTGGTAGTAGATACTTAAAGGAAGTAAATCTACAGAAGAAGATATAAATAGAGCTTCTAAAGGACTATCTTTACCTATACTTAGATGATATTTGTGATGAGAATAGGGTAAGCTCTATTTTTCATTATTCTTAATCTCTATTAACTGACTTCACAGAACTTAAAATGTGGTATATAATGACTTTCTAATAATATTCTTTAGGTATTTATAAAGCTTTTCTATGACTAAGGCTAGCATGGCTTAGCAAGTAACTTACTCACATGAAAGTTCTTTAAGTACTCTAAATAAAAGCCTGCTGCCATCCTTCCTATCTTTATTATGATCAATTTGGTGTACTTTATAATTAGAAATCTTAAATAAATAATTGATCAGTCTAGGGATATAGGATCAAGATTTAATAGAGCTTTGATCTTTCATAAGGATTAGACTTTGTGATTATATGGGATTGAATCTTTGTTACTAATATTTGTAATTAGGAAAATTCAAGGATTTAACAGCTATATAGAGGGAAATGTGTGAGAAGTAAAGAGATATACTGAGACATATTATTCAAAAATGAGTTTGAAATCTTTCTGGATTCCAGAAGAGTAATGAGAAAACTACAGTAAACAAAATTATTACTAATCTGAATGCTGATATAGTGGAAGATCTTGATTTATTCAAGCTAATGGATAATGAATAGAAAGATGTAAAGTAATTAATATATCTTTATAGATTTCCCATGCTTTCTCTTGTTTGCTTGAGATCTAACTCTACTTTTAAGATAATAATATATTAATTCTTTCACAGACTAGCTGTCTATAGCTTAGAGTCTACCTCTATAGTTGCTAATACTCTGCTGGCAACCCCATTAGTACTCATAATGAAAGAAGTGTAGACTATTATGGTTTTTTAATGTTTGATTATCTTTATTGTATGAAACTATCTCTTATTATAGTACATACTTATTACTGAGAGGTCTCTTTGCCCAATATTTTTCTCAGCAAGACTATGATGTTATTTATTAATAGCTCCTCTATAACTCTTATTCATACTTAATGCCTGTATTCTTAATTTCCTTACTCCTTCTTCTATCTCTTCTCTTCATCACTGCAACTACCTATTTCAAACAACACCTGGTATCATTCATTCAATGATTATTAATCTGTCTTGATTTTATTTTTTACTGTTTATAGATTCTATACATTATAGATAAATAGTACTTTTACTGAATTAGATAATAATAATAATCAATGTGACTAATATGTAATAGATGACAGTATCAGTAAAGATAATATTATTAATAATAGAGTATAGAGTATTGCTGATGCTGTTACTAATATTAATGTAGATAGAGATAGAAACATACTAACTAATATTAGTATAGTTAATATAAGTGGTAATAGGAACATCTCTGATAATATTAATGTAAATAGGGGTAGAGACACACTGGCTAATATTAGTACAACTAATATGAGTGGTGATGGGAATACCTCCAACAACATTGATGTAAATGGGGGTAGAGACACACTAGCTAATATTAATACAATCAATATGAGTGATGATAGGGACACACTGGCCAACATTAATGTAATCAATATGAGTGGTGATGGGGACACCTCTAATAATATTAATACAAATAAGAATAGGGACACACTAGCTAACATTAGTGTAGCTGATGCAAGTAGTGATGGGGACACCTCTAATAATATTAATGTAGATAGGGGTAGGAACACACCTACTAATATTAGTGTAGCTGATATTAAGTGGTGAGAGAGATACCTTCATCAAAATTAATGTGAATAATAGTAGGAATACACTGTGTAATATTAGTATATTCAATGCAAGTAGCAATGAAGATATCTCTACAAATCTTAGCATAGTTGATGCTATTAGCAGCAGTGACACCTCCATTAATGTTGACATGATTGGGAATATTTACACTATTAATACTATTAGTGTAATTATTGCACTGTAGGCACATGCAAGAGACCAGCTGCATGTGATAGCTCCTGCATGCTCTGAGTAAGATCATATGATAAATTGCTATACCTGCTAAAACTGCATGAGTGTGCTCATGCTACCATATGTTCTACATGTAGTAAAAAGATTTTGCTAATATTCTCATCAAGTAGAGTAGATTATTACTCTTATATTACTTAACTCTGATATGTCAGAATCATTATTACTATCAGAGTCATATTGTAGGTTCTGATAGTTACTAATAGTAGAGTTATAATAGCTAATATTTCCTCTATATTCAGAAATACTCTTCATACAGCTACTATAATCTAGAAGGCAGAAGGTTCTCATTAAGTAGGATAGATTATTACTCTCATGTTACTTGACTCTGACACATTAGAATTATTATTACTATTAGAGTTATATTATAGGTTCTGACAGTTGCTAATAATAGAGTTATAACTACTAATATTTTCTTTGTATTTAGAAATATCCTTCATGTAGCTGCTATGACATAAAGTCTGAGAAAGTAGGTTTCTTATATTACTTCTCAATCTTCTGAATCTTAATAGCACTGTGAAAGCCACCACATTCTGCATGTTAATACTATTATTAGCTGTCACCCTAATTATTTATTATTAAAGCTACTATTAATCATTACTGCTATCATCATTAATCTCATAGTCATTCTATGTACTCTGTTAATTAATTGGATAAATCTAAAGAATAATACTTTTATAACTTACTTGTTAAATCATCATCCTCCCATGCCTATTTTTCTTAGCCTCTTTTCCCATATATCTGCCTGCTTTCTCACCAAACTCATAAAGTTAGGATGGTAGATAGTATTATATTAGTCTCAATCAATATAATAATTAATGAAGTATACTGACTGTTGACTCTACTTCAATGAGAAAAACTTTGAAATTATATGAGCACTTTAAATCATATATTCTAAAGAGTAGAACCATCAGTTGGTTAGATACTATCTTTAATTTGTCTGACTTGAAGTAGGCTCCTCAATCTCAAGTATATCAGTAATCTCATGTGGAAGTCCAGTTGATCCTCCATGAAGCTGAAAAATATTAATAAAGATATCTATATATATAATATTTCATGAAGAATCTTCATTATTGACCTTCTATGTATGATCTTTAACTATAAGAATGACCTTAAGACATTTAACTCTTTATTTATTTATAAGAAACTGTTAATCTACCTTCTTCTTCTGAATCTAGATATGATTCTTATATCAGCTCTTCCTTTCCTCTCATTTAGAATTACATCTAATTAGCTTCTATTTCAGTCTATCTTTTTCTACTGACTCATATTCATTAATTTATTAATAGAATATTAACTCATGAAGCTGCATGATATACTCATTCACTCAGAAAGAATCTGACTTTAGATGATTAATTATAGTTTTAGAGCTCTTTATATCATCATATTTCTTTTGCATTTTCTATATAAATACTATAAATGCCTTCTGAAGACCATCTAACTGCAGTTATCAATATAGACTCTTAAAGTATATCTTATTCTGTGGAAGGCTCCCTTCCTTTACTTCCTTATACTTATAAGCTATTAGATTAAGAGTCATGCTGAGCTTGCTGACTTTAGTATTAATGAAAGTATCAAGTTTGCTTGGAGAACTAACTATTTGTATGTGGGTCTTAATGCTGTACTGAAGAATCTGACAGTTAACTTAGTATATAATATATTTAATAATCTGAACCTCAAACTCATTGTACTCATTATATTTATTTATTTAACTGAATAGCTTCTTCATTAAATATTTATAAGTACTCTCTGAACTGCTTGTATCCACATTATTAGTAGTCTCCATCAATCAAATAAAATCAACATAGTGTTGAATAATATGGAACTTTGGGAAGTTAAAGTGGCTATCCTTTTGATATTTACTGAAAACATACTTTAACTTGTTGATTTAATATAGTATAGTTTTTATATACTCTAAAGTTTCATTATTATGAGATTAGTAGTCAGCAAGCATTCAGAAGTTTATAATTACCTATAAGAAAAAAATTATAGTATCTACCTCTGAATCTTTAATTAAGAGTGTAATGATAGAGATCAGCTGTTATATTAGAGTCTCCTATTTGACCCTAATTTATTACTTAATCTCACTAAAGTTCTTTTAGAATATCTTTAGCCTAGTAAACCTAGGAACCAGCTTCAACTGCTCATTAAGTTGCTTTATACCACTTAAATCCTCTATTAATATAGTTATTATAGAATTAATCTATCTTCTTTTATGAATAGTATTCTTCAGATGCTATTTACATCAGGTCAGCAGATAATCAAGTAACTCTTTAAGTAACTAATGTAGGGAATTAAGTATCATTACTATATGAATATTGGTGAATTTGTGGCTCTAAATAAAGTTAGATACAGAATGAACACTCATATTAGTATTGATTTTATCTCTTTCTAGTTGTTGAATAATATCTTTTATATATTCATGTGTTTGCAATGGCCATCTAGTTTGTAGATTATTGTATTCTTTGAGGGGGACCTAGTATATTATACAGTGTAGGCCACTCTTAACTCTCATAAGAATGATTTGTTTTTCATAGTTAGCTATCAATTTAGTAATAATAGGAAAATACTTCTAGTAGCATTCATCAGCATAAAGAATAATAATATCATCAATCAAAAGTTTTTCAATAGCTTGTGAAGCTATTAGCTTTATTTTCAATATATTACTTAAGGCTCTTTAGGATGACTCATATTTAAAAATTCATTTCATAACTATATGATAGATAGTTACTTTTGTATCCTAATCCTCCTTTATCTTAACAATAAGTAGAAACTCAATTAGAATCAAATTAAAGACATTTTATTTTTATTGCACATAACTGTTCAGATTCCTAATTGTCATATAAATTGGCTAGGTAGATAAATCACTGTGATGTTGGGTTAGAACTATCTTATTAATAATAATAAATAATGGCACAACTATGGCCTTATTCTTAAGTTTCTTCTGGATGTTTCACCACCAATTCACAGTATGTATCTCAGTATATACTTGATGATTCTTTTAATTAAATACTTGTATGAGTGTATAGATAAGATATTTCTTGAAAGCTTCATATCTGAGTAGAAAGAAGATAACAGATAGAACATTCTGATAGTAGAACTAATATTCATTAATAGAATTATTATTAATTATACTATCTACTACTATAGTCTCTACTCTCTAATTTCTCATTGATATTTCCTACTTAATAGCATCAAGCTTGTGTTGTCATTCATCTGCACTACCAAAGCTCAACTAGTTGCTTCAAGTTTTCAATATAGAGATTTTAAACTAGATAGTTATATCTCTCTTTATCATCTGATTGTTATTGAAGTACATTGCCAAGCTAAAGTCTTATTCATTTTTAAAGGGATAGAAGATATTATCCTATATCTATCTATTTAGAGGTGAAGATGGATCTAGTGTCATTACTAGTAGTACTCTAGCTAAGTATTCTAACTCTTACTTGTAGATAACCATCTATACTGTAGTTACACTAAGATAGCTCTTCTATACTGAGAATAATAGTATGATAACTGTAAATCCAGATGATCATGGCTCTACCTGCATGTTTAAGAGCTCTACTAGGGACTTAAAATCTATCAACATGACTATATTATCATCTCCATTAATTTATAATATATCATTAGAAGAGTTGAAGTTAACTAGTAATTAACATCAGTCACTATCTAGCATCAAATAATAGTTTAAACTCATCTTGCATATAGATAGCTCTATCATCTTCCTGTGTTCCTCCTCTCTGAATACTATTTATAATAGATTCCAAGTTGATCTGAACACATTTTCTATAGTAATAAGACTCATGTTGATCAAGTCTACTTAGATTTAATACTATAAACCTGCAACTATTATAAGAGTATAGATATCTATCAGCAGTTTATTTTTTATGTGTTATATTTGTAATCTGAAGCAATCTCTATGTGTATAGAAAAATTAACATGAAATGGCTGATGAAACTCTAAATCATAATATTCAGTAGATAGTAACTAATAATCTCTACTAGTATAAATATTATGAATCATATGGTGCTAACTAACTGCTAAATTTACAACTACAAATATTAGACTACTAAATTTGTAAGTCATATAATACCAACCAACTGCTAAATTTGCAACCATAAATATTAGATAGCTAAATTTGTGAGTCATATAGTGTCAACTAACTGCTAAATTTATAACTGTAAATGTTGAACAGCTAAATTTGTGACCATAAATATTAGACTGTTAATTTTGTGAGTCATGTAGTATCAATTAACTATAAATATTGAACTATCAAATTTGTGAGTTACTAATTAACTATGAAGGTTTTTGAACTGCCAACATTACAAATCATATTAGGCTGTAAATGTTGGCCAGGGTAGAGTACTATAGAAGTATATAACTTAGAGTAAAGTATTTAAAGGATAATTTAAAGGCAAGATGACTGTTATTATTACTTTACAGCTACTAAATATAAAATTTAACTTAAATTAGTTCTCAATCCTATTTACTGATATTATGCTAGAGTTATTACATCCTCTCTTTATTACTTCTTCTATGCCAATCAATCAGCTAACTTATATGATGCTTGTATAGTGATTTTATTAAACTCCAGCTATAAGTTCTAATAGTAAAGAATTCCCACTTCAACCTTCATATCTTTATATACTATTTAATAGTAGTAGATCTTATCATTTTTCTGACCTATTTAAGTAATTTAGTCTGTAGCCTATTCTTCATTGGTCTGCAGCCATTTAGGGGTCAACAGAACTAGATGATAGGCTCTGATAAGTATAAATCTCTAGGTAAGAATTTTTGAAGTAATGATGATAATAAGTGAGATTTTCCCATCACAGTAATTATATAATTTCTGATTGAAGTTGAATGCATTAATTAGATTTTATCTGTTTAAAGCTATTATACATCCATATAATGCTGCAATAAAATAACTGAGTCTCTTAAGATGCTAGAATTCAGTTAGCTCATACTGTTGTACCATGTAAATTCATAAGGAGTAAGTAAATATACCTCTTCTAAAATGATAATAACAGTAGGTCTAGGGATAATTATCACTAATTTCTCAGTATAGCTAGCATAGTCTTAAGACATTACTAGATCAGCCAGTAGCTTTTCAATGAACTTTACCTTTACCCCCTTAATAAGGTCTGTAATAAAGAGAGAGTAAGATATCAGAGATAAAGAAGTATTCTTTTTTAATTGAGGTTTCCATATATTTTTACCATTCTTATCTTTCTCTGCATTGAGTTTCTTATTAGTGAAATGAAACTCAGGTCAGCTATCATCAAAATCATTCTCATTCTTCTCATCTGAGTAACTCTTCTCATCCTCCTCATCTGAGTTATCTAAGTCATCTAAGTTCTCATTCTTATTAGTATCCACATTCTTAGGGTCATTGTTGTTTTGATGTTCAACATTGTTTTAGAATTTAATGTTATTTTGAAATTTAATGTTGTTTTAAAATTCAATGTTATTTTAGAATTTAATATTATTTTAGAATTGAATAATGTTCATAGCTCCAGGGAAAATTGCTAGCATACAAACATGATGAGAATTTTTGAAGAATATAAATATATGTAGGATTAGTTCTAAATCCTTTTTATCTCTTCATAACCATAAGTTATAAGCATTCATAAAGGCTGTCTTAGTAGCTATAATAGCTTTAGCCTCTATCCTCTTTATAGCTTCTTTTTGAGCATTGATTAATTTAACCATGATATCACAGTCCTCATGGGGGGGGAGGTTAATAATATTCTTACCAAATTATTTGTAATTAATGTCTCACTAAATCATAATGTGTTTGAGAATCCATACAAATAAAAGGGTAAATCCCCTTAGTTGGGCCTTAGATGCTTCTATCATACTATAAGTCTTCATGTAGTTGCCTAGTACAGTAGAGATATTCTAGCTAAGCTTTTTAAACTCCTTCTGACAGGCCTAATGTAGTATGTTCAATTTCAACTAATAATCAGTTTTCAGAAGGCCCATTTAATACTATAAGTCACAAGGATCTTTCTCAAATAGAGTTCTAGACATCAATCAGACATTAGGATTAGTTGATAGTAATTTGATATTATCATAAAGTTTCTTCTTTATCCCATTTAAAATGAAATAAAAATTACAGATAGTTATATTATTCTCACTCTTCTTCAGATGAGATTCATCACAGATTAGTAGTTCTTAGTTCCATACAGATATTAATATTAAAGTTTAATATATATAGTTCATCATGTATGATGTTATCAGCATCATACAGTTATTAAGCTTAGTATGAGGCATGAGATCTTTAGAGATGAATGAAAGTAAATACATTTTAACACTTAAACTGTACTTCTTAAATCTTTTGATTATAAAACTTTCAGAAGAGATGGAGGGCTGCACAAATAATCTTAATAATAACTTAGAGTTAATAATATTTATAAACTTATCAACTCATATAGATAGAAGTAATAATAGAGCTATAATGAGAGAATAACTCCTTCTGATTCTCCATATCTTCAGCAGTGCCTTCTAATTGATGTGTGACTCTTGAATCACAGCATAGAGGCACTGGAAGGGCCATTATAACTATGTTAGACATGATGTAGTAGAAGCTGTGTCTTTTTGAAGGTATTTATAAGCTATTTTGAAATTAGACTCTCAGAATTTCCTAATTGAATTATAATTTAATGCCAGTAAGAATCTAAGAATAATATAGATAATCTACTCAGTAGTTTTCTCAAGCTCTATTTTATCATCTAGAATGTCTTCTCTCACTTTATTGTCCACCAACAGCATTCAGAATGCAGTAAAGGCCTGGTAGCTGAAGAATGCCCTCTTTATATATAATATTTTAATTTTAGTTGAGGAATCTTTATAGTCTACCATCTTATCCTCAAACATGAAGAAGTGGGTAAATAGACTTTTATTATATTTAGTGAGTTAGTAGCATCTTATCATATCTATTACTCAGAAAATTAGACTGATATTATTAAGATTATATATATCATCTATTCAAATATTATTAATATTAGTTTTTAGCTGCTCATTGGGATCTGAGATCACAATAACCTCTGAGGTGGAAGTTTTTGGTGTTGAACTGTTTAGAGATATAGGTATCTTAAGAGATAACTTAATCTACTAACTGAGTGTTAGAAGATCTATTACTATTTGATCATCTTCTATCTTATTAGCTGGATTGACAGGAGATGTAGGCATCTTAGAAGATGACTCAACCAGTGGATTGTCTTTTGAAATTGGATCATTTTTTTAGGATTGAATCATCTTTTAGGATTGGATTGTCTTTTGGGATTGAATTGTCTTTTGGAATTAAATTGTCTATTAAAATTGAATTGTCTATTTAAATTGAATTGTCTATTTCAGTATTAAATGATATAATAGAAATAGTATTATATTTTGAGGCTTCAGTATTGCCATCATCATCATTAAAGCCAGCTGGATGTTTGTACTTGTTGGATTTCTTCTGGATCTCAAATCAAACTACTCACTACTACAATGATATATCTGATTTGGCTGCTCTATCTGCAAAGAAAACTGTCTTGCATTGAATGATCCATAAGATTACTTGACTGATTCTAATACTAACTAATTATTCTAAATAGTATGAATCTATAAGGAAGACCTACTGAGCTTCTAAGTTGAAATGAATGATGCTATTATTCTTTAGCTCTTCCAGTCAGTCACTATGATTCTTCTTTATAAGATGATTGACTGAGTTTAGTCTCCCAGCTACATGAGATGTTAGATCTACTAATATGCACATAGTGAGCTGATTGTCTTCATCCATCAGAGAGTTAATAATGTGAAACTCCACATGTTGGACTCAGTTATTAAGTATATTTAGTGTTGATTTGATAGCTCTAAAATCTGAAGCACAAGTAAAGAGTAGTAAAGACCTATAGTTATTACTATGACTGACCATTATCATTGGTCTCTCTGATTGATATGCTAATAGAGTTTGCTATATCAGTGGTGAGAGCTTCTGGTACTCAAGACTGAGCTCTTTAGGTTTAACTGATGAATAAATTGGTGTGGATGTTTTGAAATTAGATGGTATTTTAGAATTGAATGGTGTTTTGAGATTAGATGCTATTTTAGAATTGAATGCTATTTTGAAATTAAATGATTACTAGTTATTACTATATTTCTGAGTCATCATATAGACTTATTTGCTGAAGAAATTAATAATAGCAATCTAATAATCACTTATAATACATCTATTATTATTAAGGGGTTTCTCTGCCTATCTAGTAGAAATATTCATTATATCTAATAGGCCTTGACTGATACATTCATTAATGATGTGAATTCTGAATTGCCTTTCATGGCTAGTATCCTACTTGACTGCATGATAGTTGGAGGGTACTATAAGCTATTAATTGAATTTAATTTTGAGCTGATTCAGATTTTATATTGTATAGCTCATAACTTTATTGATTTATTAATTGAATAGAGCAATCATGATGACCTAGATGTGAATATTAGAATGAAAATATTATAAATAGAGAATATAGTATGACTTACTGGCTAACTCAGAGCTTCTTTACTAAAGTTAGCTTTAAAGTTGGTAGGATAGTGATAGGAAGTTGGTAATAAGTTAGAGCTAGATGTAAAGATCAGAATGAAAATATTATAAATAAAGAATATAATATGACTTACTGACTAAGCTTCTTTATCAAAGTTGGCTTTAAATCTCTGATGTTGGTGGTAGGGCAGTAATGATAAGTTAATAATAAGTTAAACTGTTATGATTTTATAAGAAGTTAGTTAAAAAGCTTGTGGGCTTCTTAGATGAATGATTGAGTCAAGGGCTGAACTCTAAAGCTTAAATAGATTTAACTCTATTTATAAGATTGAATGGGAGTGGCTGCACAATATATTATAAGTCATTATTAAATCTTTATATTCTGATAATATTAGTCTCACTACACAATTACTTGACTTTCTTCTTTTAACAATCTTGACCTTATAATATAATCACTTAACTCTCATTACTTTAATTTAAATACTTTTATTAGAATCTTTTATTTATGTGCTTTCATCTACACAATTTCATTCAGAATCTCAGACACTTTCATCAAAACATTTTTATTTAATACTTTTATTAAAATGCTTTTATTTAATGCTTTCATCAGAACACTTTCATTCAACACTTTTAATTAGGCAATTTTACTTTAACTATCTGTTTAATATTAAAACATCATTTAATATCAAAACAACATTTAATACCAAAACAACTTGAATCATGTCAATCAATGAGGACTACAAATACTGGCTAAATGGTCATTGCTGATTGAATCCCTGCTCATAATGATATGAGTCAGAAAAGAGAGATAGTATACCTAGTACACACTATATAATATCAAAAAAAAGTGACATTAACTATCAATTTTATATGAGAGGCACATGCAAATGAGGAGCAATCTATCATTTTAAACATAATCTAATCAAACATAGCTTCCTGCTGAATGATAAGACTGATAGAGGTATATCCACTAATACTATATAATTCATTTTGATATAATATGTGTGCACTGGCTAATATTTAACAGCTATCAGATTAAAGTGGTAATATAAAATCTATCTTGATGATAAGCTTTTAGAGACATTCTCAATGTTGTTCAGATACTAGTACTATTTTTATTCTGATAAGTAATAATTACTTGTTAAACTTAATTATAGTACTTATTTGATTAGATGATCTGACTGACATGGTGCAGAATGTATTAATTTGCTGTGGAATTAAGAAGAGATAGATTTCTTAACTCATTAGATGATAGAGTTCAAAAATCAATCTATCTGTGCTAAGTGCAGGCAGGCTATTCATTTCATAGTTAAGTTAAGTTGATGACTAGTTAATGTGGAGGAACACTGCAAAATAATCATCATCTATTTGAAATAATAGAGCTGTAAGTTGTGTCAGAACTTTGCTGATAGTATTAAGTTGTAAGAGGCTAAAGATAAAAATGAATATTATCTCTACTATCTTTAGAGGAATTTCTGCCACTATAAATATAAACTACTGAGCCAGTCTGATCACTGATATCATTTCAGTAATGAGTAGATTCAGCAGATAATAGAGGAAATATATAGGAATAGAGATAGTAATATTAGTAGTATTAATCTTCCTAATGAATGGAATGAGTGGGATACTATTAGATCTAACCTTCAAGTTATATTTCATTAGTATTTATAGCTCTCTAAGTCTACTATCATTATCTACAATGACTACAACATATATGCATAAGTGATGGATGATGAAAATAAGCTTAGAGACCTTATTAGTAATAAGATGATAGACAATGTGAATATTCAAATAATTTAAGATAATAAGAACCTGACATGTGAGTAGAGGATGAAATGGATTGTAGATACAATAACTAATTACATGAGATATAGAAATAGACTTTAGAGATATTAAGTATAGTATGTAATAGATGATAAGCATTAGATGCTTCAGATGACTACTTATTTTAATAATATTAAAATTAATTGAGAATATTTAATATTAAAATAATGTATAATATCAAAATAACATATAATATCAAAATAGAGTAGATTACACATGTTAGCCTAAATAATAATGAATCTTTACTTTGAGTATGTTTTTCAATGCACTGATAGCTAATGATAGTAGTAGTAGCTAATAATGATACTAACAGCTAATAACTTCAACTCCCTCTGTGACCTTCTCTTTAATATTCATCTTTTTGCCCACAATGGCATCTCAGCTGATTTTAATTTAATTAGATTATAGAAATCAAGCATATTATCTCATCTGATTAACTTATAGAGATTATATGGATTTCTCATTCTATTAATTGACTGATAGCTTGTAATGCTGGTAGGATTATCATTACATATATATATATATATTTATATCTGACCTGCTATTTAATCATATATATGAATAAACCATAGTTAACAACTTCAGAACAGCTAAATATCTAAATCAGCTAAAGAGACATTATCTACTAATTATAAAACATGTGTATAATATCTGGTTTACCATATAATATGGTTATAAAATCTCAACAGACTGTAAGTTAAGGGGTCTGCACAGGGCATAATTTAATTGATTATATTAGGCTAGTTATTAGTGCCACATGATATTAAATATTAGCAGACTAATGTTGGCAGGTGTTAGCACCATGTGATATTAAATATTAGTAGATCAATGTTAGTGGTTGTTATCATCATATGATATTCAATGTTAATAATATAATATTTGTGGTTACTCATTGGTGGTTGCTGGCAGTTCATAGAATAATCAATATTAGTAGTTGAATATTAATATAAATTATACCAAGTCTGTAATAACTTGATGAGAAATATAAGGAAAATACTTATATTTTAATGTTCTTTTACTCACTATCTTTCAGTCATATGATATGCTTTAATCTCTCTACCTTAACCTCCTTTTTTTATTCTATCCTCAATGACCTATATATTCTGCTTCTTCACTATATATATCTTATTATACATCTATACTGTTGATATATTTATCTCTTCTTCTACTAAGTATCTCTTACTGTCTCTCAGGCTCTATCTGAGCTTTAGTTCTTCTATTTTCTTATTATCTTCAGTGGTTATTTGAGATTCTTTTGACATCCCTTATTATAACACTCTTAATGATGTCCTGGGTCCTAGGCTTCCTGATGATTTTATAAAGGCTCTATAATCTAAGTAAATAGATAAGGCTACTTAGTTAGCTGTGTTAGTACCATCTATCTTCATTCTATTTGCTTATAAGTGAGTGCTATCAGTATCTTCTATTACTGTATCAGTGCTGCTAGTACAGCCTGTATCTATAGCTCTATTAGCTATACTGATATTACCAGTATGGCCTGTTCCTTTCTTGCCTGATATATCTACTTGATTGAGAGCTGAATATGAGGCCTGTGATCACTAGATATATGAGATAAACTATTATTTTAACTATCTCATATATTATCTTTATTGATTCTGATGTTCTTCATGTATCTATATACTATATATCTTCTCTGTGGATTTCTCTTCTTGTTAGCTGCCCTGATTAAACCCAGACATACTAAACACTGAGTATATCAAGAATTAATGATATATTACTTATAGCAGCTGTTACAGGTATGATGTGGAATGAGTGTCTAATCCAATGAAGGTATAGAGCTCAGAGGAGTCTTAAGTATAGAGTCTGGAAGAGAAGAAGATACTAACTCTACTATAGAGAAGAGGTAGAGAATGAAGGACTACAGAAGAGTATGAATATCTTTCTACTGAAATAAAAGAATAGTGTTAGAACCAGATTTATGTAAAGTAATACCTAATAGAAAAGATAATCATTGTTAATGCTTTATTAGATGGTCAATATGTCCATACAGTTATATATTTAATTTGAAATTTAAAAGCTTTAATAAAGTGCCATGTTCCTCCTCTTTCCATTTAAGTGCTTTGATAAAGTGCCATGTTCCTCCCCTTTTGATTTAAGTACTTTTATGAAGTGCCATGTTCCTCTCCTTTCAACTCAAACTTTTATAAAGCATTATATTTCTCCTCTTTTCATTCAAGTACTTTTATGAAGTGCCATGTCTCTCCCTCTTTGATTCAAATGCTTCCACAAAGCTCCATATATGAAAGAGGAAAAAAATTATAAATATCTAACTTTTTTCTATCTCTCTTCTATTTTTTTTTTCTCTTTTCTTAGATATCTTCTCTCCTACTAAAGATCATCAACATTCTTCTTCCTATATTATACTAGCTATAACTATATTGAAATAAACTCTCAAACCATCTTCCTCTCTTTCTGAAAAGAAAATCCTGTCACCTCCCTCCTCTAATATCACATTTAATATAAAAGATGTACATATAAAACTTTGATACTATAAAATAGAGGAGTAGTAAGACTGACATGATATATAGGTCAGCATATAGATTACCTACTAACTGGTATTGAACACTATCTATTACTAGCTAGAAGCTAGCATACTTTTATCATAACTCTCATTCTGATGCCCAGGCACTACTAGCCCAGCCTGGGAGAAATGTAGTGTATATATGAAATACTATTAAATCTGCTGACTTTATTCATTCTGAATACTTCTATATGAATGCACTATTAGTTCAATTCTATGAATAATGATTTAATGTGTGATGAATTGATTTTCTCTACTATGCCTACTAAGTATACTATTAATTATTTCCTGTCTGTGTTCAAGTTTCTAGCTATTTTAGGGGGTGTTGTAGAAACTATTTATAAAATAATCATTACTAATACATCATATAGAATATATACTGAAATAATATGTCTCAGACTTCCTCTCTAGGCCCTTTCCTACCTCCTATCCTCTGTACCAGTGATTAATCTGGGTCTATGCCTGACAACCCCATCATTATTGATTGAGTGGAGAGTTAGATGATCTCCTCCCTTAGGAGGTAATTTTAGAGGCTTTGAAATCTGAATGAATCTTACTTTATTTCTTTTAATTGATTTTATTAGCTTTATTTTTAGATGCTTGATTTCAAGAGGTAAATCTAGCTTTCTATCTGAGCTTTTTACTGTCTCTTTTCCTTCTACTTTATATGTATGGCTGGGTTGATTTTGGGTGCTAGTTTTTCATTTTTTTAAAGGGTAAAATTAGCTAGTGGCCTTAGAATGTTACTTCTTTATTACTTTGACTTTTTTTTTGCCTATCTTTATATCTTTATTCTTTATTTCTCTATTTAATTTATGTGACTGTGTTATTTACTACTCTCCACATCAATGTTAGCAGAGGTGTCTCTATTGACACTCATGTTGGACTGTGCTAATATTTGCTGGTATATTCATATCACCCTCCCTGTTAATATTAGTAGAGGTGTTCTCTTGACTATTTATGTTAGTTATATCAATGTTAGCTGATGTGTCCTCATTACTACTACTTATATTAAGTTATACTAATATTAAGTAGTGTGTTTCTATTCTCATTCACATTAATATTAGCAGCCCAGATGTCTGCATTGCTATTTGTATTAGCTGTGCTAATATTAGCTCTATTATAATCTATTTCTTTAATATCACCTACTACTATTCTATTTCATACTATTAGATGCATACACTCTTTTCCCACTTCATTTAGAAGATTGATGCTTATCTTCTTGTCTGTGTGCAAGTAAATTTTAGCATCTTTTTTTAACAGTCTGAATTAGACTCATATCTAAGTATTCAAGCCTTTTTATTAGTAGTAGAATAGATATGCTAAAATTTACTAGCACATGGATGAGGAGATAATCTACTGTACTATTATTATCTGATACTATAACTCTTATATCAACTCTTAACCTCTACCTCTACCTACAGTGGTTTTTCCTGTCAGTGATGTTCAGAATGAATAAATGTGAATGTAAATACAATAAATAAATAAATATATAAATGAATGATTAATTAATGGCCAGGCTGCTACTAATATAGATTACTTGGGAAGGAAATGACTCATATATAGCTATAGAGCCCAGTCAGTGCTAGCATGAGATCAATTGCAAAGGAAGAGATTAATTATGGGTAAACTTCAGCTATTAGTGCTGATGGTGCTGAATCATGGGATCTAATAGATTAAGATGAATTGTGATTGATACTATTCTTATTATTTTTCAGGAGAAAACATTACTTTAGGAAAAAATTGCACTAATTATATCTATCTTTAGTGATTTCCCCCTTTCTATCACATTCCTACTTCAGACAGCTGTATAGTAACTGTTTTTATTATAATAACATTAGTTTTTATTGATGTGTCTTATTTTGATAAAATACCTGCTATACACTGACTTAATTTTCATCAGTTAGTTACTGGTAGTTATTCTCTTACTTCTATATTTTATTACTTAAAGATTATCTTGCTCCATTCTTTTCTTACCTCTAATTATATTGGATTCTATCTCACTGTCTGCTGAATTGATGCACTTCTTATTTCTGGAGTCTTCTTTTTTTCTTTAAAGCTTTTGAAATCAACATCTGAAGAAGCTATGAAAATTAAAATTAATTAATACACAGCTTGAGATGAGTTCTGCAAGTTAGTAATTAGAGATAGATTGATTTAGATAGTATATAATTTTAATATTTAAATTTAAAGTCTACACTGATAAGATGGTTTGAAATTAAGCCTGCAGCACAGCCTGGCAGAAATGAACTAAAGTGTAGATGAGAGCCTATTATTAATAATTATCCTGATAATAATGATATAGGTAAAAATGATGGTTTGGAGAGAGTTAATAATGATATGAATGTGAAAGATGAGTCTTACCTTCCCTCAAATAAGTAAAGATGAATTAAGTTAGGCCTGGTGAGTTATTCTCTTTATCATATTATGCCTGTTAATATTAATACTATTATAAGATGGTTTTGCCTATCAGTGTTAGCATGAGTCTGCTTACATTTTATAATGTCAGTACTGAAACCAATTGATTATTTGAGTTAAAACCTTATATTACTATTATGTTAAAAATCATCTCTTTCAACTAGAAGCTCTTTCTTAAGTTCTCATGATGATCAGATTTTCTTGAGCCCTACTAGTAGCCATTAAGCTCCTCTTATCACATCTAATGTAATTAAATATAATGTGATTAAGAAGGGTGAAGAGTATCTTATATGAGCTGAATCAAAGTAAAGGTCAGATAGAAGTAAAATATAAGATAATAATCATACTCTTCTTGATGATGTTAGGGTTTTATATGCTAGAAGACTATACTCTGGCTATGAAATTCTATCATCACAGTGGATATCTTGGCCAGAAGAAAAGAAGTCCCTGATGTTGGAATTAATAAAGAAGGTATAGAGGATATGGCATGAGAAATTAATTAAATAGTAAAATCAAATAGAAGATATAATTAATCCTAAAAACTAGTTAATAAAGCAGCCTAATCATTGAGAGGCACAAATAATAGTTCCTCTAAGTATATTACTTACATGTTAATACTTTAATGCTGATATAATACTAATAGGTTTTTAAATATATCACTTCAGTTCAACATCATCATACAATGATGGTCAAAGCATATATTGATAGTATATTTAATGATAGATACTCAAAGAAAGTAAATTTATAGAAGAAAATACAGATAGAGCTTCTAAAGAACTATCTTTATCTGTGCTTAGATGATGTTTGTGATGAGAATAAGATAAGCTCTATTTTTCATTATTTTTAATCTCTATTAACTGACTTCATAGAACTTAAAATATAGTATATAATGGCTTTTTAATAATATTCTTTAGGTGTTTGCAAAGCTTTTCTATAATCAAGGTCAGCATGGCTTAGCAAGTAACTCACTCATATAGAAGTTCTTTAGATACTCTAAATAGAAGTCTACTGCCATTCTTTCTATCTTTATTATAGTTAATTTAGTATACTTTGCAATCAGGAATCTCAGATAAATAATTAGTCAGTCTGAAGATACAGGATCAAAATTTAATGGAGCTTTAACCTTATGTAAGAATTAGACTTTATAATTATATGAGATTAAATCTTTATTACTAACATTTATAATTAGGAAAATTCAAGAATTTAACAGCTATATAGGGGGAAATGTGTGATAAGTGAAGAGATATACTAAGATATATTATTCAAAAATGAGTTTGAAATCTTTCTGGATTTCAGAAGAATGATAGGGATACTGCAGTAAATAAGATTATTACTAATTTAAATGCTGATACAATGGAAGATTTTGATTTATCTAAGCTAATAGATAATGAATAGAAAGATGTAAAGTAATTAATATATCTTTATATATTTCTCATGCTCTTTTTTATTTACTTGAGATCTAACTCTACTTCTAAGATAATAGTATATTAATTTTTTCACAGACTAGCTGTGTATAGCTCAGAGTCTGCCTCTATAGTTACTAATACTCTGCTGGCAACCCTATCAGTGCCTGTAATGAAAGAAGTGTAGATTATCATAATTTTTTAATATTTAGTCATCTTCATTATATGGAATCATCTCTTACTGTAGTATATATTTATTACTGAGAGGTCTCTTCCTCTAATATTTCTTTTAGTAAGACTATAATATTATTTATCAACAGCTCTTCTATAATTTTTATTCATACTCAATATCTACATTCTTAATTTTCTTACTTCTTCTTCTATTTCTTCTCTTTATTATCACAACTATTTATTTCAAATAACATCTGGTACTATTCATTCAATAATTATTAATCTATCTTGATTTTATTTTTTACTGTTTATAGTTTCTGTACATTATAGATAAATAGTATTTTTACTGAATTTACTAATAATAATAATCAATGTGATTAATATGTGATAGATGATAGTATCAGTAAAGATAATATTATTAATAATAGAATATAGAGTACTGCTGATTCTATTATCAAGGTTGATATAGATAAAGGTAGAAACACACTAACTAATATTAGTGTGGCTGATATGAGTAGCAATGAGGATACCTCTAATAATATTAATATAAATAGGGGTAGGAACATACTGACTAATATTGATATGGCTGATGTGAGTGATGATGAGAACATCTCTGCTGATATTAATATAGATAGGAGTAGAGACATACATGCTAATATTAGTGTAACTAATATAAGTGATGATGGGGACATCTTTAACAACATTAATATAAATGAGGGCAGAGACACACATGCTAATATTAGTGTAACTAACATGAGTGGTGATAGAGATACCTCTGATAATATTGATGCAGATAGGAGCAGGAACATACAGGCTAATATTAGTGTAGCTAATATTAAATGGTGAGAGGAATATCTCCACTGAAATTAATATAAATAATAGCAGGAACACATCAGCTAACATTAGTGTAGCTAATGTGAGTAGTGATGAAGATATCTCTATTAATCTTAGTATAGTTAATACTATTAGTAGCAGTGATACCTCCACCAATATTGACATAATTAGGAATATTTACACAGTTAATACTATTAATATCATTATTACACTGCAGGCACATGTGAGAGACCAGCTGCATGTAGTGACTCCTACACACTCTGAGTAAGACTAAATTTTAAATTGCTGCTCCTGCTAAAACTATATGAGTATACTTGTACTATCATGTGCTCCACATGCAGGAAAAAGATTTTGTTAATGTAAGCTCTCATCAAGGAGAAAACTTAATATGATGCTGTAAAAAATAAAGCCATCTACCTCATAATGATATTATATAATCTAGAGGAATAAGAAGCTTAATAGGTTACTTAGTAATACCATTATATAGAAGTCACACATGCTATTATACTTAATAAAAGTGTATAGGAGATTAATAAGGATATTGATGCTATCATATAGATTAATAATTAAGATACTATTAAGCCTACTGATAGCATATATTAAGAAGAGGTAATTAAATGAGTTATATATTTATGAAACCTCTACTATGAGGAGGCAGAAAGCACAGTTAACTTATGGATAGATAAAGATATTATCTACTGAGTTATACTTGAGATGTTATGAGCTGAACTAAAAAATGTGCTGGATAAGTTAAATGTAGAGATAAATATAGAATAAATAGATAATTCTATTTATTAAGTTAAATATAGAGATAAATGCTAAATGGATGAATGATTCTATTTATTCTATTAATATATTTTCTTTTCTTTTCTTTTTTATACTGAAATGTCCTTTATGTTCTCTACTAAAATGTCCTTTACTTTTACTCTGTTAAGCTAGTATAGAATTATCATGATGAGGATATCATATGCTTTTTAAAAGAAGGTAATTATTATATGCCTATACTTCATGCCTGTGCTCCATGCCATGGAGTAGCTGAGGTGCTTAGTCACACAATTAGCTTAGTTAGGCCCTGAGGTATAAATACCCACAGGCAGCTCAGAAATTATAGGAAAACAACCTTATTCTATGCAACATTTTCATCTCAAGTTTTCTTAATTATAGTATTCTTTTTATTAGCCTTCCTATACCTACTCTGTGTAGACTGTATGGTAGATAGCATGGCCTACTGTAAGGTCAGATGGTGAAAACTCATTGCCACTTCATATAATAAGTGTAGTAGAGATAGTTCTGCTTTGACCTTGAGGAGTAAGAGTAAATCAGAGTATAAAGATAAACTGATTGGTAGCATGTAGAAATAGAATGAAGTGATATCAATAGATAGAATTAATTAAGAAATGAATTACTGACCTCTAGAATGCTAGGGGTCAGCCTGTTCTATATATAGGCCTAGGTGACAATACAACTATACTATTCTGACATTGATGATACACATATGCCAGCCCAATATAGCCTACTATAGAGTTAGAGAATAATCAAATCAATCTGATTATTAACATAGTATAGCAGGCTTCTAGACTTGGCATGCTATTATGATAATTACCTCCTTCTTTAACAGCTTTATCTCAAAGCCATGATCATATGCCATAGAATAAGGGGTAACCCCTTAACAATGTATTATTATAGTGGAATGCTCTGGAAGATTCTACATAACTATTATATTAATGTTGTGTAGATATATCAGTAGGTTTCCTCTGATAATAGTAAATGCTAATAAAATATTTTACAGAGTTCTCAAATTTTTTCTTTCTTCAACCTCTTGAAACATCTTGCTGGTAAGTTCAAAAGCTATCCAATTTACTTGAAAATATGTGTAAAAACATGTGATTTTAATTGTGAAGAGACAGGACTGAGGCTAACATATAGTATAATAGAAATAATAAAATTTTACTTTATTTTAATGATTTTAAATCTCTACTTACTCTCTCTAAGTAGATGTCTCATTTACAATACAGCTGTGATAAGAGTACAGAATCAAGACATCAGTATAATTAATATAATATAGTGATGCCTGTAATCCTACTCTTCTATGCACATGTGGTCTCCTCTGTCTCCCCCTTTAATCACATCTAAGTAGGGATGAAACATCCTTGCTCCTGACAGAGAGATAAGGTTGAGAAGAAAAAAAAGAAGGAGGAGAAGAAGAAGAAGAAGAAGAAAGAGAAGAAGAAAGAGAGATAGGTAGCTCAGACTGTGAAGAAGAAGGTAGAGAAGGAGAGAAAAAGATATGAGGAGGAGAAGAGTTGATAGTCTGAGTTAAAAGAGGAGGAGATAGATTATTATCAACATTTTAATTATGTAAAGTTAATGTAAAGATAGACTATTTCTAACACTCTAGTACTTAGCACTGATGAGCTCATCAGGTTAGATATATCTCTATACTCTTCACTGATAGATAATTATGAGGATGGAGCTAAATGTATAGCTGTCCTAAGCATTCTCAAGTAATCTAGGATAATGATAGAGTCCTCTGAGCTCAAAAAAAAAGAAAAGAGTAATTAGTAGATCTATCTCTTTAATATCATTAAAGAGTTATCTTTATTTAAGTGTGCCTCTAAATTTAAAAAGAATAGAGAGGAAGCTACTACTCTTATTCTAATTGTATTTGCAGGCATGAACATCTACTTGTGCTGTATGAAGTAGTATTAGAATGGTGAGGAAGTTGTCTGCATCAAAAAGTACTTTTAAGGTAAATATGACTACTGTAAAAAGAGTTATAATCTCTATAACAAGATGAGTATCCTACTCCTCATTAATGTGTTATTAGTAATTTATTATTAAAGCTAACTAATGAAATAGATTCTACCTTCCTTCTACTATAAAGTATGCATCCTACAGGAGCTAACAGACTGTTAAGTGACAGAATTGATGATCTATGCAGCTGTAAAGGCTGTAGCAGCTAAGTTTATCTCTAGTATAGAAAATTACATTAGAATGCACTCTCCATGCAAGCTGAGAGCTACAGCCTCTATAATATAGAAATAGGAGGTAATAGCTCTATTATAAAAAATATTAGAGCAGTTAAATACCTTTAAGAAGAGAATGAATAGGGTAAGTAACTATATTATATCTATAATGTAATTATATTAGAGACTAATTAATTACATATAGATAGAGGCCTGCTTGCTGTAGGATAATGAGTTGAGTGTGAGAAGTTTATTTTTCTGACATTTTTATCTTATGATCTTTAAGCAATTTTTCTTTTTTAACTCAATTTGATATTATTTTTACCCTTCAGAGTAACTGATTTTTAATCATTTTTCTTTCCAATTTTTGTAAGGTAATAGCCTTATTAAACTTCTGAAACCACATGGGAAAATAGGAGAAGAGTACTATTCTATTCTATGCCTAGGCTGTTGATCCCAGCCCATCTACCTAAAAACTCTATGAGAGAAAAGAGGTAGAGAGATAAATCATTTTTGCTTTTAATCTTATTCTTATTTCTAATGATAGAGGGTTCTTACATTTTGATCATAATTTACCTGCTCCCATGCTTTGACTAGGTTGCAAGTATTTTCTAGATTCTCTTTTAGTTCCCAGGTATTTTCTGAATCTGAGTACTCTTCTCATTTAACTAGATATCTCAGCTTCTGATTCTTCCCTATTTATTTATTTAATACTCTTTTAACAATATATTTAATATCTCTAGCTATTTCTATTCTATTCAGTCTTGGTGGTTCTTCTCCCAGCCACTGCTGATATGGCTCTAATAATGAAACATAAAAAATGGGGTAAATATTACTGAATGATGAGAATAGCTTAATTGTATAAGCTTACTTTCTAATTATTTTGATAATTGAGAATAATTCAAGCTATTAATTATCTAGCTTTTTGCATGATCTTATTATCTTAATATTCTTTACTAAAATTAAGACTTCTTCTTCAAGTTGAAATGTCATTAATTTATGCTTCTAATCATAGTACTGTGCCTGCTTTTCATAGACATGATATAAGGTATTTATTAATGTCTCATAAACTTTCTCTAATATCTCAAGTCTTTATATTACATCTAGTACTTCTTAAGACTTTCTTTAATTTCCAATAGAGCTTGTGTCCCCCTCAAGAATGTTATCTGCAACATCTTGGGGTAGATCTGGGTTATATCCAAGGAATGTGAAAAATGGAGATATATTTGATGAAGCTTATTTAGCATTATTATAAGTAAATTGAGCTGTTGATAAATGTTTTGGCCAATCATCTTAATAGTAGAAGTAATATGTTTGAAGATAATACTCTAATATTTAGTTTTGACATTCAGTTTGACTATCAGATTGAGGGTGAAAGGCTGTTGATAAATTTTGTTGAATTTGAAGATGATAGTAAAATGCTGATTAGAAGTAGCTTATGAATATTAATTCATAATTAGATATAATTAACTTTGAAGGTCTATATTTATTAACTATTGAACCTATAATTAATTCAGCTAGATCTAGGGCTTTAATGGTCTTTAGACTAGACTGCAGACAAGTCCGAGTCGAGTCTAATATAGGGGTGTCCGAGCCGAGTTACTCGATATATATATATATATCGAGGTGAGTTACTCGCCTGGCTAACCCTAGGCAAGTCAAATCCGAGTTATATATATATACCTCCAAATCAAGTCAAATAGAGTAATTTTGACTAAAAACTCGAATATTTTCCGGATAATTTGAAAAAATAGTTCAAAATGGACTTATAATATAATAAAAATAGTAGAAAATCCCTTAAAAATCATTAAAAATCATATTATTAGTGTATTTTATTAAAATATTAGTAGTTTTATATACATTTACTATAGAGTAACTACTTAAAAAGCTTCAAAAAGCCTTCAATCTATACTTTTTTATAGCTTTGAAATTACCCGGATAATATTCGAAATATCCGAGTTTTATAGCCTTTAAAACGAGGAATATCCGAGTTATAATAGGCCTCTCCGAGGCGAGTTAAAACTCGACTCGGACTTGGAAATTACTCGTTTTAAACTCGTAATTACTCGGCCTCGTCTGCACTCTACTTTAGACAGAGGATATATTTAGCCATCTTTATATATTGATCAATGATGACTAGAATACTATTATATCTCTTATCCTGGAATTAGGATTTTAGTAAATCCACTATAAAATCCATTGATATAGATTTTCATGGCCAATTTAGAATCAGCAATGATGATAAGGTTCTGTAGTGTAAGTGTCTTGAAATCTTCACCCTTTAGTATATATCACATATATTGACATAATCAACTACATCTTTTTGAATCTCTTTCTATATATACTTCCTTTAAAGTAATTTTTTTGTCTTATTGATCCCAAAATGTCCTGCATAGAAATCATCATGATGAATGTATAGTAGCTCTTTATGTAAGATCCTACTTTCTAAGATGAATATAGATTCATTTTGTATTAGAAGTTCACACTCTTTAAGATATTAATAATTCATAGCTGACTCAGCTGGTCTTAAATCCACAGACCTGATTGGAGAATCTCTTTCAGAATCTCCATATCTATTCAATTTTTGAATTTGAGATGCAGTAAAGATGTTTCTCTTCTAAACCTCTTTAATGAACTTAATAAACATTCTAAATGAAAGATTATAGCCTATTTTATTTTATACAGCTTCTATAGCTACTAAATGAGGTATGAGATGTTCTAGATCATTAGTGTCAGCTCTTTTAAATAGTATTATATTAGCTAGTTGTGTAATATCATTTTAATTACTCTATGTAGTTGCCTCTGACATCATGCATCTTCTCTTCACAGGCACTTTATTAATGTTATCTATACTAGATATAATTAAACCCCATACAGCCAGTTTTTACTGTAATATAGGAAGCACTCTATTAATGTCTTCCTCTTGAAGGACTATTTCATAGTCTGGTCATCTTAATGGCACATTAGCAGGATTAAGCCAACCTAGATGATAGTGAATATAAAAATCATATTCTAATAGCTCTTCTACTCAACATGCTTGTCTATTAGACAGCTTCTTAATGATAAAGAAGTAATGTAGATTAGTATAATTCATTAGCATCTGAATAGGAAATTTAGTGCCTTACATATAGTGTCTCCACACTTGAAATGATTTAATAATTGCTAATAATTTTTAATCATACATATCATATTGATATTGCATTGAATTTAACTTCTTTGAATAGAAGGTAACTAATAATCAATTTCACCTACATGTTATAAGTAGATAGATGTCTTCCCACTAACTTCTCTTAGGATCTTATGTATTGTTAGTAGGTTCTAGTTGTATATTCTTAGATAATTGAGAGAGGATTCTGATGATTCTAAATCTCAAAGCATCTATCTCTACTTGTATAGGCTTTTTGGGGTTAAAGTGATTAAGCAACATAGCATCTGCAAAAGCTTGCTTAACTTCTTAAAATGCTATTCAAGCTTGTTCAGTAAATATGAATAATCCAGATTTCTTTCCCTTGATACTACCTTTTAGCAAGTCTGTTATGAGAGTAGTTATTCTCAAATAAGTATATATAAACTGTTGATAGAAATTCATGAATCCTAAGAAAATTTAGACTTCTTAAAATATTCAAGGCTCAGGTCATTTAAAAATAGTAGTCACACAGTTTTGATCTATTTGAATTCTATTAACCTCAATCATAAAGCCTAGGAACTCTAGTTCCTTTGCAAAGAAAGCACATTTTAATTTCTTTATATAAAGATTATATTACTAGAGTCTTTCCAGCATTTAATGTATGTGCTTTTTATAGTCTTTCTCATTTTTGAAAAAGATCAGAATATCATTAAGGTAGACTACATAGCAGACATTAATAAGTTTATGAAGCACTTGATTAATGTAGGACTGAAATATAGCTGGCATGTTGCATAGTCCTATAGGCATTACATAAAATTCAAAATGCTTATATTTTGTTTGGAAAGCTGTTTTCCATTCATTACCTTCCTTGATGTGAATATGATAATACACATTTCTAAGATCTAGCTTAGAAAAGTATTTCATCTTGCTCAGCTGATCCATCATCTCTTTAATAAGTAGTAGTAGAGTATGATCCTTAATAGTTATTCTATTCAAATTCTAGTAGTCTACACAAAGTTGAAGACTATCATTCTTTTTAGGTACAAATAGTATTAGAGCTCTGACTAGGCTTTATGAAGATTGAATCCAATTTTGAGATTACATCTCTTCCAAGAATTTTTGCAATGTATTCAGTTCTTTTATGGATAAGTTATATAAAGGGCTGTAGAGTAGTGAAGTGCTATTAATTAAATTAATTTCATGTACTACTTTTTCTATGTTAGCCAATTTTGATGCACTTTTTTCTGAAAAGATAGTAGAAAACTTTTTAAATACATTTTATATATGTAAATTCAATAAGAACTTCAATGCTCTTATATGTGATATAACTGAGGCTCAACCTAGAGAACCTATATTAATTTCATTGCTAATAATACAATAAATATAGGGTGCATTTTGAATCATTTTTGCAAACTTCTTAGAACTTTTAATAGTTATTTGATCATCAGTGAGGTGATAATGCCATGTTCAAGTAACCCAATCAACTAGTGAGTTGTTCATTAACATCCATGGCATTCCTAGAATAATATCCTCATCTAATATTTTTATAACTTGACAAGGCAAATCTTTATCATTTGAATGGCCTTCTAAATCAGTAGCTTTTATTAAAATCATCTTCAAACCAAATCAGAAACAAAAATCACCTGTAGGAAATCAAGCCATGCCTGAAATTTCTAGAACTTTTCATTTATACTTAGTAAGATACTTTGCAGCTATGCAATTTACCTGCAACCCAGGATTGAATAGGCAATGAGTTATAACTACACCAGAGAGAGTATTAATAAGCATGATGAAATGAAGCTAAAGGTCTAAGTATAGTTATTATTAATTAAAAGTATCTTTCATTTGAACTGCAGAGATTTTTGGAACATTCTTACTGTCCTTTTTCTTCCCTTTATCAGACCAGTAATTCTTTGCATAATGACCAGATTTATCATAATTAAAATAGAGATTCTTATCCTCTCTATTCTTCTACTCTTTTGAAGAAATATTATTAGTAGACTTAGAAGATGACTTTAAAATAAATTCATCTCATCTATATTTCATACCCTTCTTATTCACACTAGTAACTATAGAATACTTAATATTATAAAAATTAGCACCTATATCAGCAGATTGATTTTGCTGAGAAGGTTATTAAAGTTTCTTCAATTAAGATTGAAGATGAGATGCTAAATTAACTAGCTCTATTTAATTCATTGGAATAGTCTGATAATTATTAATAGTATTATGAAGGGCTACACCCTTATACCCTATATCTGTAGCTTGCCCAAACTTCACCTGATCTCCAACTACCTAATTAGATACCTCTGACTGGGCCTTCATATGAATATTTATTCACTCCAACCTTGCATAATTCCCTTCTATTTATATCACATAATCTCATAATTTCTTTTCCTTTTTCCTTTCTTTCTCTAGTAATTACAATTTTGATTCTAGCATATAGCTCACACAATCTGCTTATCAGAGTGCACCTATTATATTTTGTAATCACTTACTTGATCTCTTCTTAGAGATCCTTATTATATTTACCCTCTGAATATGATTTACATGTATAGTAGATTCTTTCAAATGTGACCCATACATACAGTAAACTCTTTCAAAATCTGAAATATAACTTGCCCAGCTCAGCTCTGCCAGACAACATATCAGTGAAAGGCCCTAAAACCCTAACAGTTCATATTAATATCTCATGAGATTTTCCTCTGAACTTTCTAAATCCTCTGAACTTTCTGAATCCTCTGAACTCTTCAAATCTAAATAATCTTTTAAATTCATTATAAACATGGACTCTCTACATGAAGATAGCATCTCTTCTTAGGGCCCTGATGCTGAATTTCAAAACTTCATCTAATAGCTTGTAAATAAGATTAACCTCATCATCAAATAAAATCATATATCTACACTGACTTTAGCTCCTGTCCTGACTCCTACTCACCTGATTGCTCCTTTTGAGAACTTCTTGAGACACCCAAAAGAAAGACTTATTACCCTTGAGAAATTCACAGGTGAATAAATCTCTAAATACCCTGCCTGATGTCTCAGTGTGAAGGCTAAAATTGCTTTGAACAGCCTTACAATTAGATCTCCCACTGATCAGACCTGATATATCTATACCTAACTCTCTAGCACTACTATCACTCAATTCCACCCTTAGATGAAGGTTAATACTAAACTCATTTCTATGATCTCTAATATCATTCTTAACCAGCTTGACATCTTTTTCTCCAATCCTTCAGTAGCTCAGAAGGCTCTAACCTGGCTACACAGCATTTACTAGAAAATTGATCTACTCTCCATCTTTCTTCCAAGATTCAATCAGAAGATCCTAGAAGCTAATAGTCAGCTATAGGATGACACTATTAAGAAGGTCCTACTTAAGAAGGACATCAAGTTTGAACTCCTACAGCAGACTATTATCTCTATTGAACTCCCTATATACCTCAAATATTATATAAAGCTTCATAGCATAAAGAATAATCTATCTGAGATCAAGATCATTCAGGGCTGAATTCATGATAGTATTCCTACCACCTTTAGGGAGGTCTTTCTTAAGATCTCTCTGCTAAAGAATCTAAATGCTATAGACTGGACACCTACAGGGCCTACTCATGTAAATATATTTTGCATTCTAAATATAACTACTACTGTCATTATTAACTACCATGCCTGAGGTGTCTACATTAACTGCAACAAACCTAGGCATAGAGCTACTAACTGCCATAGAACCCATATTCCTCTAAAACTACCTGTATAGTCCATAAACATACAAATCAAGCCTGAAGAGGAGGAAGACTTTGAAGATATCAAGTCAGACTTGGGAAAAAACTAGCTTTCACACAAAATTGTGAGTAGAAGCTCCTAGAGTTAGATAGGAAGACCTTTGAGAAGAAAATGACTGTTCTGATAATTCTTGTACCTACTATAGTTAATCATTCTTTTAATATGAATGCTATGGTAGATAGTAATTGCTGTTACTATTCAATAATTCATTCTTATATGATTAAACATTATAACCTCTCACATATTCTAATTAACTCCCAAAAGATTGAAGGCATCAATGGTGATACAGGCAGCTTTGTACAAAATATGATGAAGCTTGATGTTGATATTAATAGATTTCTCCAAGAAAATACCTATACATATGAGATTGAGAATCTCCCATATAACTTCATACTAGACCTATCATAGCTATCTAAACATCAAGCTCTCATCAATACTCACAATCAATGCATTGTATTCTCTGAAGGCATCTACATCTCTGAAAAAGACATTTATAAGACTACTAATCTTCACTAAATCTCCATTACTACCTATAATCTTCTTTAAAGCTACAATCAGAAATTTAAGTTCTAACCTCCTATTGAAATCTTCATCACTAGTATGGCTGACATAGAGAAGACCCTCTCATGACTCTCTAAGAAACTAAAGATTGATCCTGTGATAGTTCTCTCTTCATAATATCATGAATTCCTCAATGTTTTTAATTATAAGGCCACTGAGAAGTTCTCACCATTCCATGGTATATATAACCATCATATCAAACTTGAGAAGACAGATGATAAAGACTCTCAACTACCCTGAAGATCACTATATAATATATCACATGACAAACTATTTATACTCCATAAGACCCTTAATGACCTTCTGGATAAGAGTTTCATCTGAGTTAGTAATTCACCTGCAGGCACACCCATACTCTTCATGAAAAAGCCAGGTAGAGACCTCTAGTTCTATGTTAACTATTAAAGCTTTAACTGTCTTATCCAAAAAGATCATTACCTACTATCATTAATCAATGAGACTCTCAAATAGATCAGCCAAGTCAAGTAGTTCATAAAGCTGAATGTCATTTCCACATTCTATAAGATCTAAATTGCAGAAGAAGATGAATGGCTAACTATCTTTCACATAAGATATAATCTATTTAAATGGATAGTTACCTTCTTTAGTCTTATAAATACTTCAAGTACCTTCTAGAAATACATCAACTAGGCCTTATAAGACTATTTAGATGAGTTTGCTTCTATCTACCTTAATAACATTCTCATCTTCACTGATAGATCCTACAAGTAGCATTAAGAGTATGTCTAAAGAGTTCTCACCCATCTCTGCAAACATAATCTCCCAATTGATATTAATAAATCTATCTTTAAAGTTCAAGAGACAATCTACCTCAGCTTCATCATAGAGACAGAGAAGGGAGTCTGTATGGACCCCAAGAAGATTACTACTATTCTTAAATAGAAGGCCCCTATAATTATAAAAGGCATGTAAGACTTCCTAGAATTCACAAATTTCTACTGATACTTCATTTGAGATTTTTCTGACATCATCTGACTACTAATTAATCTCACATGTAAAGACTAGTAGTTTTAATGATCTAAGGAAGTAGATAAGGCATTCATATACCTTAAGTAGATATTCATCTCTATTCTAATGCTCATCACATTTAACTCTGATTGTCTAATAGTAGTTAAAACAGACTCTTCTAGTTACATCACAGGCAGTGCTCTCATGCAATGGGATAATAAAGATGTCCTGCAATTCTATACATTTATGTTCAAGAAGCTCAGCCCTGCTGAAGCTAACTATAAGATTTATGACAAGAAACTTCTTATTATCATTTAATATCTAGAGGAATGGGACTCTAAACTTTACAGTATGAAAAACTTCAAAATTATCATAAATTATAAGAACTTCTAATATTTCACAACAACTCATAAACTCTCTAAACACTAAATGTACTGGGCTAAATTTCTCAGCTACTTTCATTTTACAATTCATTACTATTCTGACATAGAGAACTCCATAGCCAACACCCTCTTCTAATATAAATAGAATATGCCTTCTAAAGACTTCAATACCCACTGGGTAAATCACAAACAGAGACTACTAGATCCATAGATCCTTAAAGAATTCAAAGTAACATCATATAAAGTAATATATGTCTTACTCATCACCCTGCTAATTATGACTGCCTCATCCCTACTCTAGGGACTTTAGGATACTACTGCCATCTCTAATAAATGCCTTCAGATGATGACCCAGGTCATCTGAGATAAAGCTTATTACTTTTCATCTGAACTTTAAGCCTATATTGACATCATTAAATGCTCTGTAGACTCTGACTTTCAACTACACTTCCAGAGGAGGCAGTGAGTTCCTAATTCAGAATTATTATACACTCAAATTATGTAAGAAACTCACAATTCTCTGATGACTGACTATTCAGATTATAAAGTACTCTATCAAATTTTATCTCAAGATTTTTACTAGCCTAATATATCTTAGAGCATCTAATAGTTCATTTAGAACTATAATATCTGCTGATCTATCATCATCTAGTAGGACTACTACTAAGATCTACTTAAATCTCTTTCAATTTTCAAATATATCTGATGCAATGTCACCATCAATTTTATAGTAGACCTTCTCATGAGTAACAGCTGCAAGAATATTCTTATCATTATTAACTATCTCAGTAAAGATATTATCCTTAAATCCTGTATGAAGATGAATACACCTATAGTAGTTAAAGCCTTCCTTTAAAGTCCATTTTATCATCAGTATGATCTGCCCTATATAATTATCTTGAACTGTAGAACCCAGTTCATTAGAGCTATCTAAACTTAAATCTATTAGCTCCTTAAGATCTCCTAATACCTCTTAACTGCCTATTACCCTAAAACTGACAGCAGCACTGAACATATGATTCAGATAACTAAGAACTATCTCTAAAAGTTCTATTCATACATTTAGGATAATTAGAATGAACTCTTCTCACATGTTAAATTTATAATTAATAGCTATAACACTATCAGCACTGATGTTAGCCCATTTTTCCTCTCATATAATTATAACCTTAAAGTCCTTAATCTTATTAAATTATCTAAACCTTCTACTTCATCTTATAGTTCAATTCAAATTATAGACACCATCATCTTAAAACTCTAGTAAGCCCATAAATGAGCTGAATCCTCCATGGCCAGTGCTCAGTAGAACTAATAGAATTGTGTGAATATCTACTGAAATCTCATTAAATACTACAAGATGAGTAATAAGGTCTGATTAGATCTTCAAAATATCACAATTAATTACTCATCTTATACACTTAACTATCAATATGCCAAGTACATCATCATTGAAGTTCTGGGAAGTCATAACTATTACCTTGACACACCACCCAGAATCTACAACATATTTCATATAAACCTACTCTATAAGGCCTTTACTGACCTATTCTCCTCACAAGAGATCACCAACTAGCATCTACCTAGCATCATTAGGGAAGATAATGAGGTAGAATATAAGATTGAAGCCATCCTTAACTACTGCTACCATAAATGAGGATTTCAGTACCTGATGAAGTGGCTTAGATATGAGGCCTCTTCATGGGAATCAACCTCTGCCCTGCAGGACACCACTATACTTACTCATTACAGAGAACTACACCTAGTGTTGTAAACCTGACCTGTAAATCTGCTGGGTTTTAAACCTGAAAAAAAAAAAAGCCTCACTTGGGCAGGTTTACTTGCTGCTGATTTTTTTTTTCTTATGTCAGATTTTCAGAGTCAAATCTGATTGATTTTTTCAAACCTGATAGGTTTGAAAAATAAAGTTATACATACATAAATTCACCCTAAGATTTAATTAAGTTATGTTAATATAGTACTATTATGTGTAAGAATTGAACTTTGATTCCATCCACCACATTAGTCTTTTTCACTGTAGTGCTAGAAGAATTATTATTAATCAAGTGCTAAAAGATGAATGAAATGGTATTTATTAACTATTAATAGCTGTAAATATATTAGAAGAGAAAAATATAGTTTAAAATAAATGAAAAGCACTACAATCTAAATCTACTACTCCCCCAAGTAATCTAATGTGAAATGAAATCCTCCAGTTCCACTCTTTGAGGTATCTACTGTGAATGATGGGGTGAATTAAGCTGTGATGAGATAATTTGAAGGAGACAGTTATTATTAATCACCATCTAGAGGATAGGCTGCTGAGATGATGTTGCATTATATAATATACTTTGAAGATGATGAAGCTTTCCCAGGGGAACATTAGTTAATAAGGTATTCTATCTGGACATTATCTCCCTCTCATTCTGGCTCTGAACCTCATCCATGACTTCCTCAAAATCATTAAAGTCTGATATGTAATTATCTGAGAGTTTATCATCTTCCTCCTCATCCTTATTGCCTGACCCATTATCCCTTATATATACCTCATTACTCATATATGTACTAGGAGGTGAGATGAATGCCTTCTGCATCTGGCATCAATCACCCATATAATAGAGTATGATGGCTTGAATAGTTGATGGTTGCAGGTGATTTTGAAGGTATGCATAAATCTAATGGAAAATTGAGAATGTATGTTCTAGCTTTATTATGTTACTCTGCATGGCCAGAATGTTATATATAATATGAGTAAGAATGGGAAATTGTGCTTGTCTCTATTTCTAGTAGTTGAGTAGTGATATATTTTTTACTAACTCTAAACAATGAATTAGAACTTAAGTTCAATATGATCAGAAAGAGAAGAACATACCTTCATTGAGATATTACTCAATCTCTTATGATAAGATTGTGGAGGGAGGATGACTTCAACTGGATGATTCATATTTATATTTACAGTGTTAATTCATATTATTTAAAACCTTCTCTAGTGTGATATACCCATGCTTGCACTTCTGAACATTCTTATGGCCTTGAGGGGATGAACCTACCATTAATTCCTATATTAGTTTGCTCTTATATAGTTAATACATCTTTATAAAGACATTCAGGTATTTCTCATATCAGTCCACATCATCATCCAACCAGACATTATTATAGAACTCCAATGGTTTGAGGCCCAGATAGAGACATGTTGTCATGGCATAGAGATAGTCATGATTCTCATTGATCTTTAAGTAGTACTAGTGTAATTTGGTTGTTACATCCTAAATATCCTTTTAGAGTTAATTATGCCAGGCACAGTGCTTCCTGAAGAGAGCATGTTTGATGGATCCAAGAAGGTTGAAAAGATGATTATACATGTAAAACACATAAGGAAGAGAGAACTCCTTTTTCTGAGACAGACTATTTATCAGACTTCTAAACACTGAATAGATATTTATAAGATAAGTAATCTACTTCCACTTAGTAGCTAAGAAAGAGAGAAAATGATCTATAAAATCATAATGAAAAATAAAGTAGTTTACAGCCTTTTGAAGCTTCAGCAGCTATTTTAATAGAAGGTATGTTAAGTCCCATTGTGTAGGGCAATTGGTTTGCACTGTGAGTGCTATTATGTGAGAGAACTTGAGCTAACATTTCTTAAAATAAGAGACTTGTTGTGGGGAGTAGTAAATAAATTGAGTAAACTAATAGATCTTAATGAAAATAAAACAGTCAGAAAGATCATCAGATTTAGAGGTAAAATACTTTATATTTTTTATAAAGTACTACTAATATTCTCATTAAAAAGATCATCATTCAGGGTAGGATTTAGTTCCTTCTGAGCATTTATATCAATCTGTCAGAAGATGGCACCCAAACATAATTAAAATATATATACCAGGCAAGGGACATGCTAGTTCATCCCTAACTTCTACAACTCTGAATTAGTGAACTATGAGGTTAACTGACTTGTTTGCATTGCCTGGAAGAGTGCCTGGGTGAGTGTGCTATTATTCTCTGCATTATTAGTTGTATTAGCTAAGATCTGACCTCTAAGGTAATACTTATCTATATATTTCAACATGAGATTCACTAGCTTCTAATTAGTATGTAACTCATGAACATGCTCAAAACCAAGCAGTACATCCACAGGTTGTTAATCCTTAGAAATAAAATAATTAAGTATTCCCATGAAGGAGAGGTTCCTATAGGGTGAGGTTCAGCAGTCAATACTAATTGAGATTTATGAGGTTAGAGATAATTTCTCCAGCTGATCCATCACAATCTTCTATGAGTTTACAAGTAGATAGTTTGTAATGATCTATTGAGTAAGAATCTCTAAAAATGGATTGAATGCTACCATCCAGATCAACTACTTGAACTCTAAATGATAGATAATATTAAATAGAGTCTGAGTAATGATGATCATCTTGACTAGCTGAGCCAGAAAATTCTTCTTATTTAAAGCTGGATAGGTATTTACTTTCTAGCTAATAATTAGTTGAAATCTTGATTTAATTATGAGAAATGAAAAAACTTACATCTTCCCAGGCAAAGAACTCCATCATTTTGTGTTTATACTGTGACTTGTCCTGTTTCTGGGTTTGAGTAGCACACTTCTTGAGATGATAACTGAGGGTCTTTATGCCATAGTTTTTCAGAGTTGAATTGACTATGAGCTGGCCATAATATGCACACTGTGCCTTTAGGACCCCATTAGGGTATGTCACTACCTCATTAAATTCCCTCCACACCTGGCTTGTTTACTGTGTCAATCCCTAGGCAGCTATCTTCTCAGCAAGCTTGAGATGGATAATTGGCCATTTTATAATCTTTCATTACTAAAGGAAATCCAGATGATTCTCCTTGTTAAGGACAACACAATACTTACTGTGATTCCCCCTGATGATAATGATCAGCCTAGACAGTGCTGTGTTTGATTGGGATGCATGATTATTAGCTGGTGAGCTACTGAGACTAATAGTATTAGTGTGAGCTAACTAGTCTGGAGCTACTGGGGGTGTTTCCTATACCACTAAGCTTAGGGTGGATGGATCTGGTGATGGTTGGTTCCTACCATTGGAGAAAATAGAGCTGAATAATGTGAGGGATGAAGGTATTAGATTAGATTAACTTGGGTTCAATTAGATTAAGATAAATGAGATGGAAGATAAAGATGATCATATAGTATCTGAAAAAAGAGAATTGAACTTTCATTGGATATTTAATATGAGAAAATAAGATTATCCTAGCTTTTTAAATTTTTATTTTTTCATCATTGCAGTTTTTTTTTGTTTTTGGGTTTACTATGAAAAAGAACAACAGACAAGAAGAAAATATGAGATTAATAATAATTAATGTTAGTAGAATCTATGAAATGTAATTATTCAGTCATAAAAAGAGGCAAGGAAAATAAAGAAAAAAAAAATGAAACTAAAGTTTAATAGTTAAAAGCTATAATATACAATTAATAGGATCAAATGAACCTCTGCCAGCCATTCAGGACATTATAAAACTATAGAACTATTAAATCTAATTTAAATAACATGTAAGATTATCTCACTGCAAACTGCTAATTTTTGTATAATAGCTAATCAAGCAAGAGATATTGTTCTCCACACAGAACTATTAAATCTAATTTAAATAATATGTAAGAGTGTCTCACTGTAAACTGCCAATCTTTTTATAACAGTCAATCAAGTAAGAAAAATATCATTCTCCATATTAACTAGAAGTTTAATTATAAAGAAAGTGAAAAATATGAAGATCAACATAATCAATTAACTTGCAGATTTATAAGTTGAAGACACTATTAAATAAAGAAACCTGTAACTAGCTATTCATAGAAATCATTCCACCCATGCATTGATCTGTTCAGACCACCAAGAAATGCAACATCTCATAAAGAAGAGTAGAAGATGATAGTTGCTCAGCTCAGCTCATTTCTTTACATCTCTTACATATAACTGCTGTCCCCCATAAGATTTGCCTCCTCCCTGACTGTTACCCTGTCTGTGTCTACCACCCTCAGATTTTTTGGGAGCAGAAGCCTTCTTTGATTTGAGGGTAGAAGCCTTCTATTTTCTGAGAGATGAAGAAGAGAGTATCTGATCCTCTGATGATTCAGATGAGTCTGATGACTTGAAGGACTTAGACTCTGACTCCTCAGAATTGAGCTTTTCCTCAGACACCTTTTTAGGGGACTTAAGTGTGACTGTCTTACATTTCTTTAAAGGATGACTCATTCTATTTCCTATTTCCTTCTTACTTCTCTTAGCACTTAAATGTTGCTTTCAGAGTAGGCTTTTTAGAACCTCTTCAGAAGTCTTAGCATATTTGATTAATGACTCAAGTAATGTAGGATCAGCCTGTATTTTATTAGGAAATAATTAGCTCTCTTCAAGAAGTAGTGGCTTCACATCAAGCTGACTTTTGATTACACATTGAATAATATAACAGTTTAAGGTAAATTGGGCCAGATCCTCTACTATATTTTCTGGTGTGTATTGCCAGCCAGCATTTGCTATGATTATGCTATAATATTGGATATCCTCCCATGCAGAGTCAAGTTGGGCCTGTTTGGAATTATATTAGGATGTATAATAATAAAAGAAATTTAATATAAGTTTGATTTAAAGAATAGTTAATGGGCAGGGATATTACTTGTAAACTGAAGAGAAGCAACTGATGGCTCTTAATGTGAGCTGCAGTAAAAAACCTATAATAAAGTGTGTTGATGAGAAGTTGTTTAAAATGATAGTATTAAAATACAGCTCTGAATATTGCACTCTTCCCATGAAGTTGTTCCTTCACCCTAAGGTTTATCAACTATGAGTATCTATTTAACTTATAATTGTTTATGATCTGGGAATTAGCAATTTATATTCTCTATAGGGTAATAAGTTTCATTTCTGCCTACATTATAGGTTAGCAGTAAAATTACCAATTATAAGTGTATATTAGAGAGACTTACAAGTTTCTCATCTGAGTTGAAGATAGTCATACATCCTGCAAATAATAACATCTGATAGGCCTTACACAGTGGGATCAGTCACTGCCAATGGGGTTGTATGAATTTAAACTAGTATGTAATGACTTCATCACTTTTCACTCTGCAATCCACCTGTATAATATAGCCACTTGAAGGTTTGAACTGGTATTATTAGCATCTTGAAATTAACCAGAAGTTCAATTTAATATACCTGATCTTAAAAGACACTCATCAAGAATGCATTATTAGACTTACTTATATATTTTCAAATATCTGCAATGAGATTAACAGTGTGATTATAGCCTTCTCCATCATCATCCTCAAGGATTATTATAAGTGCCAAAGGCCACTGAAAGGAATAATACTCATGTGCAGAATTGGTAATCACAGTCTAGTTGGGTAGAATAAAAAACATAATATATGATAGTAACTTGCAAAGAGAGTCCATAATGTACATAAAGATTTTGATGACTGAAGGCTACATCTACATGTTAGTAATATCTCAAAATACTTTCTGAATCTACATAAAGGTCTGCTGATATTCTGCATCAGATATGCATGATATGAAGTCTGGATGACAGGTAGTGTAGTGTTTCTCTTGCCACATGAAGACTAAATTCATACAAGGCAAGTAGTGGCCATTAGTATTACTCTGAAATCATTTGTCATCAACTGCAAGTTTATCCTTTAAGATTCTAGTAGTAACATCCCCAACATCCAGAAAGAATAGTGGATGCAGATTATTATCTTTAAGTAGTAGATCAAAGGACATTAATCTCTGTAGATTACCTTAACTGACTTTTGAGAGCTAATTACCAAAAGATAAGTGGAGGAAATGCACATGGCATTCAAAGATAGAGGTCCAAAACTAACTTAGATTTAATTTGAGTATTCACAAATTTAAGGTAGATTGAATTTAACTTACCTGATTCATTTTGGATCCAACAATTTTATCTGCAGTGGAAATAGAGAATGTTTTCTAGCCATATGAAGATGTAATGTAACTTGCAAATGCTAGATGTAAGATATCATTGTGAAGGACTGTAGTCCATCTCCCACTATTATCTATATTGATGCTAAAGATATTCATGATCCAGCTAGTAAGGGCCAACTCTTTCTTTAGTAGTTTCCCCCACTTGGAAATCATTTTGCCCTCAAGGCCAAGAGTGATTGCTTGGAAACTATCACCATCTGAACTAGAATGATAAACATCATATTTATTTGCTCTCAGAGAGTTAAGAGCATCCTGATTGCTGTAGAGCACATCTGAGTCATAAAATTTATAGCATCAAAAATAACTCTGACATCCTAGTTATTAGTATTAAACTAAAGTTGAATATTGAGAAAGGGTGTATATTTACCTCATCAGTAACTGGTATGTCTAGAGAGCTGATGTCATCATTGTGCTGTATCAAAGTAAAATAATAATGCTATCTAGCCTCTAGTGTTGATAACTTCTGCCCAATTCTGATGCTAAGGTCCAAGTAAACTATTTGAATTAGATTACAGATAATCATGTTTTTGATCTGATCAACCAATGGGTTGGCTGCTTAATTACCCTTCTTTTGAATAAAGCTCTTAACTAATAGATTGAAATCCTTTATCTTGATTGAGGCCTTCAGATGTGTGTTTGCTCTGCACTGATCAATATCTTTCTTTTTAAACAATTAGATTAACTTCATGACATGCTCTTCTAACATATCTTGATTCTGGATGGACCCAGGCCAAATAGGATTAAGCCCATGAATGTTGATAATTATAATCCTAAGAAGCACTAACTCTATGAATAGTTCATTTTGATTAACAGGAATATCATCAATATCTGACTCCTGGTTGTCCTCAGGAAGACATGGAACATACAGCTCAATATTATTGCTAATATTTATGAAAGTATTTTTACTGATTTTCTGATTATCTTCTGCCACATCATTATGCTAATTAGTAGATTCATCTGTACAATGTTGATCATCAGGTAGCACAACAAGTACTAGATCCTGCTCTGCTATCTCATTATATTTAAAGATCTCATTATGTTTAAATAACTAAATTGGATAGAAGTTCAACATCAGTAAAGTAAATTAAAAGCATGTTAAAAATAGAACTGAAGTTCAATTTCAAACTTACTTAGAAAGGCAAGATAGAGGATTGAACACAGTTCAATTTGGAAAGGCAGGCAAACAGACAAGAGGGATAATAAGGGTGAAAAAATAAGAGAGGTTGCTAAAGGAGGAAAAAACAAGAGAGGAAAGAGTTTAGCTGCCCTTATATAAGACTAAATTAATCTATATGGTTTATGTTCCAGTGTGGTTTACTCCTTAACTTACTGTAGTTATTATCATTAAGATAACTATCTATATAAAGAGTGTCAATAAAGTGGCATTGCTGCCTTATTACTAACATATTTCATACAGGTTAGAGAATGTGACCTGTTGTATTATATTATACTCTTTATCCTTTGAAATTTCATTATTGAACTAATGTTTACTCCAGTTGAACTTGTAATTCTATTTTGAAATGCATTCATTAATATAAGTGTAACACATTAATTGAACAATCATGATATATATATATTTCTGGATTCAACTAAGGTTTGATTGTTACCCCACCTAAATTGACATACTTAGTAACATTAATAATGCACATTATTCCCTATTCTCTGTATGTCTTTATCTATACATATTGAATAACATCTATATTTATGTAAATCTATTTCAGTTAGTATTATACTCAGCTCTGTTGAGTGTACTCTTAATCTCTGGAAGATAAATATATCTTCTTAACTGATGATGAGGATATTTTAGTGTCCTTTTTCTACCATCAAGAAAAAGCCTTGAATACTTCCTCATGAGGTCACTAATTAGCTGAATTCAGACAGTGATAGAGAGACACTAAAGTATCCTCACTGCTGATTAAGAAGATAAAGATACTATTAAAAATCATTAATTATTATCTCCAATTTATTCTTCATTTTAACTGGTTTCACACCTGCCAGTTCTTTACCTATAAAAGGAATAGAATGAGTGCATCCTGTGCATAATCACACTTTATTCCTTTAACTAAAAGTTCAATTCATTGGTTACCCTTGTCAATGGATCTCCCTATTTGTTGATGTTTGCAACCCTATTACCATTATTACTAATCATAGTAAGCTAAGGTTAATGTTCTTTATTATGACTTACATGTTATATAATGAATCAAAGTTTATTATGCAGATCTATCCAAATCCATCAAAGACTTAGCTATTTATAATATAAGGCTTTGTTGCTGAGCTTTTAGTAGTCCTATTTGCAACTTCTTGTATCTGCCTGCTATGATTAAATAATGACATCTTTTCCTCACAAATCTAGGATAATCCATCTCCCACTATTCAATAGTGTCTGTTAATATGAAGTTCTCTTGTCATCTATTAACCACCTCTGCCAACCACAAATCTGCACCTCATCTATTAATTATCTCTACTAACTGTGAGTGCCTATCTCATCCATCATATTTTCATGGCAATTTTGCCACTGATGAGAAGTGATTCCATCATCAACTCTTCAATTCCACATGAACAGCTGATATTAAAGGTACTACTACATATAGATTTCTTTCAATATAACTTTCTAATGAGAGTATAGAACATGATTGTGATCTCAATTACAAGATCTGTATGATTAAATGAGAGATTCTATTCTGCTATTATCAGGCTACTGAATTGAATACTGTTCTTGTGTTTACTCTGTTTGAGTAGGTCAAATACATCCAGGATCTAGAGAACTGTATTCACAGACATGAAAGTATATTTCTCTTTATATATAATATTTATTTACTGATGATACTAATCTATAATCTAAATCCTTACATTATCTATAATAACATTGAATCTTTATGTCTAACCCACATTTCCTGTTTTCTCTATATAGACTCATTGGACTGCTTCCATGACTTCTGTCAGTCTCTTGAGGTAATGCTTGGAAAACAGTGTGATATGTTCCCAAAGTTTCATAACTTAAGGGAGAGAATGGGCTATAGAGGAGCTTTCAGAGATTATACTACTACAATAAATGCAATCTGTCAGGTTGGCAAGGAGGCACTTAAGTTTCTATGGACTTCTAATAACATCAATCTTTCCTTCTACATTTAATGGCCCAGTTAATATAGTATGAATGGACCTGTCTTCATGGCTTCAGCTGAACACAACTAGGTGGAGGAGAAAAAGTTAGCTTGATAAAAATCTGATTTGTACAGTTCATCAGATTATAATCCAGCATTATATGAGTCTTTAAATGAGAATTTCCATGAGTTAGATGAACATTCAGATGATGAGGGTTATGATGTTTTTGAAATCCATGAGCAAGTTGAAAATTGAAAGGGCTATTCTTTAACAAGATTGTTAGGACTCTTTAACTGGGGAGATCAATATGTTGAAGGTTTAAAGTACCCATTCATATAGGAGCAGGTGAGTTGGTGTTACAACTAGAGGTGAAACAAATAAATGTAAATAGGCTTGTTATTTTTGATTATCTCCTACATAGTATTTTTAGTTATCTTATATGTAGTGTTTTCAGTTATCTCCTAAATAGTTAAAATTGAACTTATGTTGATTTTATACATCTTGATTTAGATGGATATTTTACTAAATTCAATACATATCTATATTGTATGACATGTTCTGCAAAATTTTGTATATACCTTCTGAAATATGCAGGCATAAATATCCATTTTGGGTAAATTTAGTGATTAAATCCACACTAGCCCTTTAAGGTGACCTACAGTGGGTCAAATGGGTTGCCCCATTCTAACCCACTAATCTGACTTTTTGGGTTTTACCAAACACACCCAATCTGCAAACCTGTTCAGGCAGGCACCTGAGGCAGTTTTTCAACCTAAACCCAAAAAAAAACAACACTAACTACACCTATCTAATGAGACTCTACCTGTGCCATGCTGTGCCTGATTCTCTGAACCCTCCTACCCACCCTCTGAAACTAAATAGAAGGGGATAATGTGAAGGACTATACTCTTATATTCTATATTCATAGCTCATCTGAACTTCACCTAATCTCTAACTACTCAATCAGACACCTCTAACCAGGCCTTCATATGAACATTTATTTACTCTGACCTCACATAATTCCCTTCTATTTATATTGCATGATCTCATGATTCCTTTTCCTTTTTCCTTCCTTTCTCTAGCAATTACAATTTTGATTTTAATGTATAGCTTGCACAATTCACTTATCAGAGCACACCCATTACAAGTATTCTGAATTGAGGAATGTAGCTTAGCATAAAAAAGCTATATTTATAAGATATAAAGATGATGTTTAAGCTCATTCTAATGTTCATTAAAAGAAGCTTTAAAAGTATGAACTGATTAATTCTCTTGTTAAACTAAATTATGAAATTAAGAAGTAATAAGATAACTGTAATTATGATGATCCTCAAGTTGATTTATAAGAAACTTTTTGAATTCATTTCAGTTAAATATTATCTCTTTATAGTGTAATTCTGACTTCTTAATACTTTAAGTTATTTTGACTGTTCCTTGTAGTCATATTACAGCATACAGGATATGAGCATAATTGCAAGAGAATTTTTCAGGAGCTAACTTATATTTACATTCAAGAAAATAAGTAAATATATAGTACTTATTAATAGATTTTCTATAATAAAGTATTAGATTATCCATCTTAATATTATAATATTTAGAAAGGGTGATCTCTTCTCATAAGGTCTTTATAAGTTCATTATGAGTAAAAATAGTATGACTTGATGGATTATCTGGTTCAGATGCCTCAGAGTCAGAAGAAGTAAAGATATCATAATTAGAGTTATAAATCACTGTAACTAGCTTTAACATCAACATGCTACTAATAGCTTGCCTCTGCAATGATCAGAGGAGTAATTTGAACTTGTAAGACTAAGTAGTAAAAACTTATTGCTACTTTATATAATAAGTATAGTAGAGATGATTCTATTTTGATCTTGAGAAGTAAGGGTGAATCAGAATATAAAGATAAACTGATTAGTAATATATAGAAATAAAATGAAGTAATACTAATAGATAGAATTAATTAAGAAATGAATTACTGATCCTCAGAATGCTAGAGATCAGCTTATTCTATATATAGGCCTAGGTGATGATGTGACTACACCATTCTGATGTTGATGATATGTATATGCTAGCTCAATATAGCCTGCCATGAAGTCAGAGAATAATCAAACTAATCTGATCATTAATACAGCATAGCAGACTTTTAGACTTGGCATGCTGTTATGACACCTGCATTAACTAGGTAATCTCATTATTACCTAAGGAATCCCATGGATAGATCTCCTTCTCCTAGATGGTATTAGTAGTGATATATGTTGGAATTAGTGTATTTAGTAGGGTTAAGGGGTTTAAATGTTGGGTGAGTTGAATTCCATCAGATTCAATATTACAAGACAATAAGATATAGTTTAAATCTACTATATTTTCTATTTTTAACACATAAAATCATGGAAATTGAGAAGATGGCTGTTTTCATTGTATTGCAATGCAATTTGGTATTCAAAAACTAATATTAATCTGGCATAGTGCCTGCAGCACCATGGTGGAGTTGAAATATATGCTATATATGCTATCTTCATGTGTATGAGATTATGATCCACTTTTACACCTCTCAGGTGGTAAGGTAAGCTCTCTGCACTGAACATGGCCTTATAATTTTATATTCAAGTGTATGGATGACCTGCGGATTTTCTGATTATTAAGGTTCGGCGGATTCAACGATAACCGGAAGATAAAGTAAAGCTTTGGGGATGGGCCCGAATGACCCATAGTTCCATCGCTGATCTCTGCATGCTGACACCCCTGACACTTTTAGCCATGTAAGTTTTAAGGCGTTCCAAAATCCCCCATGTTGGCAACCACAAAGATTATGATATTGCCTCTTACTACGATACCACAGGCCACTATCTACTCCGAAGTCCCAGCCTGGTGAGACGCTCTCATTTTCTTCAACAATGTGATAAATTGGGACCCAAATAACGCCATTGATGACCTCCTTCTATCTAAGCACCGGATAATAAAACTAAAGTGAAAGAGGACTCAAATGTGAATAAGCTATTGATCTATGCAGTTGAGCCACCTGTAACTAACAGAAACCCGTAAGCTATCAACCAGTCTACCTCCCTAGAGTATGAGGCGATATGACTACCAAGCCTGAATGCTGCCATCATAGAACATGAATTTCCCTGACGTTTCTTCTCTAGTGGCAGAATCAATCTAGCGGATCGAGAGTTAGTACATAGCGGGTGAGATACACTGGAGTGTAATGATGACTTACCACCTTGACCATACCGTTGACGCTGTCAACAACGGGGACGTGGGCCTTCTCCAAACCAAACAACCATGCATTGCCGTTGCCCATTTCCGTCTGGGCCCAACTGCGTCATCCGTTAGCTCTCGATACGTGATAAGTTTCCAAAAGGCGAGTAAAAAAAGAGCTTACCCAGGATCGAGTGGGAAGGCTGTTAGATTTGGGTTTTCAAAGTGTATTTTGCGAGTGAGGTAGTTAACGGCCGCTTTGGAAGTCCCATAGTTGGCGTTTGGGAAGTTGCGCCTCTCCATGTCACTGATGCTCGCAGCGGAAGTGCCGAGGGTGATAAACTTGGGTGCATTGGCCTTGTTCAGAAGTGGGCGGACAGCTTGAAACAAGTATATAATGCCGTGGACGTTGACGTTGAAGTGCTCTTGGAAATCCGCAATCTGGATCTCATGGACTTGTGGAAACACCTTGGAAATACCAGCGTTGGCAACGACAACATCCAGGGCGTTGATACCATGGGTAGACTCCAGTTCTTTAACTGCAGCTACAGGATCAGCCGCAGAGAAACTGTCAATCTTAACGACTATAAGAGAACTTTCTTCCCCCCTGGGTAGGGTAAAAAGAGCCTTGGATGTCGCATTGTCTGGGTTTCGCACAGCTGCAATGATCGTGTGTTTGGGCCGGGCGAGATACTTCTCAACGAGACCTTTACCAAGACCTGGACATTCCGTTTAGCCATCTATCATTCTTGTTTTACTCGGGGAAGCCTTGATCAGAATACCTCTGTTGCCGCCGGTAACTAGGATGGTGGTGGTCGAGGATGAGGACATGGTTGTTTGCGGTGATAATTTTGGGATAGAGAGCAAGGCGATTCGAACCTAAAGGATGAGAGACATGGCTAATAGGTAGTTATTTTATATGTCTCTATTCTGACGCTTCAGTGCACATAGTTGATTTGATTTCCAATCCCTCGTCTGTAGTCCAATTCGCTCGTCCCGCATCGTGGGCCAAGCACTGAAGGGAAGAAAAGAAACCCTTACTTTGCTGACACCCTTGTCACTTGGGCGACATGATGCTGCATGGATGGCAGCTTTATCGCAATAATGCTGATGATCAATGACCCATGAGCACAGGGGCGTAATGTAGCTCAGGGTTGATAATTATTTCGCCGACTGAATCATAATATGCCGGCCACTGTAAGCCCCGTCCTTTGACATAATCTTCATGTTGACAGAGGTACCGGCAGACGGGCAGGCCAGTGGTGAAGCAGCTCGTTGCATAAAACCAGTGTCACGATACCTGGTTCACCATCTCAACATCTGTTCTCGGAGCTTTCAAGCACTCGCAGCATCTGATTAAGCATGTTGCCTTACATATCAACGAGCACCCAGCTGAGAATTGGCTCTCGCTCGCCTCTGTTGGCGCCGTTCTTGCGGGATATGGGTGATATTCCATAGGGGTATGTTAGCGATTTCTATAGCGAGCTCGAGAGTGGCAAGCTATAGCCTTCTATCCTCAAGAATGGGGGGTGGTTGTTATCTGTCTTGACGCCGCGAAAAAAAGCAGCAAAAGATGCTCAGTCGCGACCTTGGGAAAATACACCTACTCACTAGTATTTCTATCGCGCCTTGCTGCTTTTCCAGGACCAACCTTAAAAGCTCGCCGCCCTCACAACCGGATATCAAGCGTATGACGATATTTGGCTCCACCGCCAGTTCCTCCAGCATGTTGGCAAGCTAGTACGTGAGAAATATGGTATGTCTGGCTCCGTTCGGGCCCAATCTGCGCTCCAACTGTGATAACTATGGTTTAGGCCAGGTTGTCCGCATCAACCCCCGCGAGATTCATATAAATGACCCAACTTTTGTCGACGAATTATTATACGCTGCGACAACAAGAAGCGTGAGAAGTTGAACTGGTAGTGACGTGCGGTTCTGCCTGGGTTACGGATACATTCATCTTCGCTGCCCCTGTGAGGCTAAAATTAATTTCCCTTCAGCCCCAGGCTCACTCGAAAGTGTACATTTTCTTAGAGCTGTCGCACCCTACGAATTTCACTGTTAAAGAATTTATCTTCCTTAAGCACTAGAAATCAAGAACTGATTAGATTCACGTACTTTATATAAAAGAAGCATGGAGGATGCCGAGACCATGCCCGCCGAGCTATCACAGCGCCGCAGAATCCAGAACCGCAATGCACAGCGTAAATATCGCCGTAAGACCTCCAGTTACGCCTCAGATGGTGTTATCCCACAGCAACTAACCGAGAAGCAATTAGACAAGCGAAATTTAGATCGAGTATATCAAGCTCAAGGGAGTGCACCTACACAATCACTTATTGACAGCCAGCGACTGGACAACTGGGGCGGCGTGCATCTATCCCAAGAGCCGCCCCGCAACTTCTTGCACGATATACATCCATCACATGTGGCCGCCGCATTTGATAACGACAATAGCAACAGCAACAGTATGCTTGAAGTCGGCGGCCCAAATTACGCCTTCGATTCGGGCTATTCATCCTCTGTCCCGAATCTCTCTGCTCTATCTTCCATCTCAGAGAATGGTGGTCAGAGCATTCAAGGGCTCCCAATGACATCCACCTCCACTCCAGGCTTCCTGGAGACCATCAACAACTCTTTGACCACCATAGGAAGCACTCCGGTCAACAAACAGCTATGTACATACGCCGACGAGCCCGGTATTCTCGCAGCAGCCAACTCCGATCCAATGACCCATAACCATAACCACAACAACTCCAACGCCAGTCCTAGTCACCGCAACCACAGCGACTCCCACGTGAACGGCGTTAATAGTTCTAACAGCGCCAGCAGCTCCAACAACCTGAACGACACTACCGACCGCCCCGACTGGATTTCGATGCTCCACATCGCCTCCGTCCGTGGCCATGCACACATGATCTCCACACTTCTGGAATATCCCATATCCATCGACGAGCGAGACTCATCTGGCCGCACACCTCTCCACCTAGCCACGGCGCACGGACACGCAGACGTAGTCCGCATCCTACTCGCGCGTGGTGCCGAGATCAACCTCGAGGACTCGCTAGGTAGGACTGCGCTGCATTGGACCGTGTTCCAGAAGCATGGGGAGTTGCTGCGGATAATGCTGCAAAGAGGGGCTGATGTGAATGTGTGTGATCATAATGGGTGGTCGGCACTGCATGTCTGTGTGGAGAGGGGGTGGGAGGAAGGGTTTAGAGTTTTGATGGGGAGGGGTGCGGATTTAAATCTGAGGGCGAAAAAGTGTGAGACGTGGAGGAGAGAGGAACAGGACTTTTGAGTCGGAGATGGCACATCGGGGAACTGGGTGTGAGTGAAGGTGTATTGGAAACAGAGGGTTGTTTCCGGGTAAGTCGCCTCAGGCTTGTATTATCATAAGCCAAGTCCTAGAGTGGTTGTGACGATTACAGCAGGGCATCAATATGGTGCTCGCACAGAAGATTCCTTTTATCCAAGGGTATATTGTTTGAGGCTGTGAGGGGATTTTCAATAAACGGGCGGGACTAATTTTGCCTATTAAAATCACAGAGGAAGAAGATACAGAGTAGTTGGCTCAGTAGTAGTAGTTTATCAAACTCACCCCATGTACCATCAAGCCAATCTCCTGAATCGCAATCCCTTTTTGCCTTGGTTGTATGTAGCTCACTTGTTGGCTCACTCATGCATACGAGGGCGAAGCCCACTCAGGGCCCTCACTACGGTCCACCCGGGGTCGAGGAGGAGCACAAGGATACAGGAAATCCAACAATCTGCAGTGAGAATGCCGTCGAGTTTTCGTTTGAAGCTGGTTTGTTGATCGTTGCGGCTCTGGGTGGGGTCCGTGCATTCGCTGGGGAGCATCACGTGCATTACCGCTGCATCACGTGCCGCGGCCCGCGCTAAACTCAAAACGCGTCGATAATTGACGTCGCGTCAGTTTGTCTTTTGGAGATTCCACCGTGCAGCAGGACAAGAATATCGACAACGGAACGTATTGCACTCCGGGAGGCATAGCTTCTATCCTGACTCACAGTACTATTATTTCTCTCCAATTTCAATGATAGGCCCGCAAGATGGCCGCAGATAATTCCGCAGAACAATTCTTGTGTGCGCCAAGGTGTGTTACCCCCTATGAGAATACCTGTCCAGTGATTTTGATATTAACATTTGACGGATTATAGCGATAATGAGGAACATGGTTTGGTGTACCGGCAACCCTCGGGATACAACCCCCTTTCCACATTCAACTTGCCAAGGGGTGAAATGAGGCATTTCCAGCAGCAATATGCCGATATCTATTTTTTACGGTTGGCGAGGTTGAAGCCTGCTGTTGCGGAAATTGCAGTCGCTGCATGGGAAGGCTTTAATGTATGTATTCCCGTCTATCTGGAGAGCTTAGCCGTAGCTCTCTGGGCATCTTTCGCCGCATCATATTAAGGGGCTAGGTGTCTGTGTGTATTACTATTCTGGGACCGTACTGACCTGCAATCTACTTCCGATAGATTGCTGGAGAACACGCAAGAAGGGTAGACAGAGTGTTGGATGTGCGGCAAGGCGAGCTGTGTTGGGTTGCGGGGACTATTTACATGGATCTGCCATTGAAGCCTTCTATCTTAGATGATATATCTAAAGAAGTACGTATACGAACATTTCCTGGCTTTCCTTCCGATATTTATTTGCATCTTCTGTGTCTATTGTGACCGAATCTAACAATCTTATCAGCACTGGACTTCCGCTCCGCCTCCTCGAAAAACATATCTTGACCCCTCCAATCAGGGCTCGGCAACAACCATGCTTGAGGATGAGTCCGGCCGTTTACAGCTGACAGGCACTCTCCTTCAATCTGCAGTTTTAGTCACCGGTGCAATTGTCGCAGTTCTCGGTACGGAAAATGCGGATGGTCATTTTGAAGTAATCGACATTAAAGTACCCGATTTACCCTCTCAGCCGGAGCGTTGGGAGAGATTATCTTCCGCACATGAGTCCAGTAAACGGAAACGCAGCTCGCTTGAAGGGGGCGAGGAAAGCTCTGGAGGCCAACGAAAGAAAATAGCGCTCGTCAGCGGCCTCGGAATCACTGGGACTTCCGGTGATACCCTAACGCTCTCTTTATTGACAGACTACCTTCTTGGTTATTACGACTCCCCTGTCCAAAACTACCAGGGCAACACTTCTACATCCTCGTCCCAAATAACCCGACTTATAATCGCCGGTAACTCCCTCGGTCGCAGCATGATCACCCCTGAAACCGAAACCGACACCACTTCCACGACCAAAAAACGGCACCCCAAGAAATACGGTTACGATGCTACCGCTTACAATGCCTCCCCCATAATCCAACTCGACACATTCCTTGCTGAAATCCTTCCCAGTATTCCTGTAACCCTGATGCCTGGAGAATCTGACCCGGCCAACTTCTCCCTACCGCAACAGGAGATCCACCGAGCCATGCTCCCCCGAGCAAAGGCATATTGCTCTGCTAGCCAGCCAGGAGCTAACCAACCCGCAGCCGAACCTGGCTGGTTAGATAATGTAACGAATCCATGGGAAGGAGATGTAGAAGGCTGGCGGTTTTGGGGATGCAGTGGGCAGAACGTTGATGACGTGCTTCGCTATATTGACCTCGAAGCGGAAGATGACGAGGGCAGTGACAGTGACAAGGATGGGAATGCGAGATTGCGATTAATGGAAGCTATGCTGAGGTGGCGATGTGCGGTGCCTACCGCCCCCGATACGCTATGTAAGTTTTAAAATTATCCCACCCTACTATTACAATTCACTAATTCATCTTCAGGGTGCTACCCTTACCAATCCCACGACCCTTTCACCCTCCAGGCCTGCCCTCACGTCTTCTTTGCTGGAAACCAGCCAACCTTCCGAACCACGATCGTCGAGAGTTCCGCAGCTCTCTCATCCTCGGAGTCTGCTGAGGAGCAGGGTACGCGCGTGCGAGTTATTGCGCTGCCGAAGTTTAGTGAGACGGGGGAGATCGTGCTCGTCGATGCGGAGACGTTGGAGGTGGAGGTTGTCAAGTTTGGGACGTTCGACAAAGGGGCGGAAGGGGAGATGTGATGCGGGAAATGGAATGCTCGGGCTTTATCTGGCAAGGGCGTAACGGATACATCGTTGCATTTTGACGCCATCAGTTGTATGCCTGCCTTATGTTTTATTCGATAAATCTTTGAGATATCATATAGATGTTAGGATGTATGTGCCCGACCGGATGCATCGAGCCTAGGATAGTGTTAATTCGGGTTATATTTTTGAAATCGTGCATTGAAAAAGAGGGATATCAAATTTGCGTCTCGTAGTATTTACGGCTATAGGACTCGGGCCTATAGCTATAATTTCCAGTGTCCTGTAACCACCGGTGCGGTGGGGCCCGCATGTTAACAGTATCGTTGTCAGATGCAAAAAATATATATTTTCTCCCTATTCCATCCATGCCCTAACTTCCCATCAGGGAAATATCACGACCTCAATTTTCCCCCCTCACCTCCAGAGAACCCTCCCTAACTTACGTCAAGACATATATAGCACCGATAACTATCTGATACGTTTTAATTTTTATCCATCCCCTCCCTTCTCTTCTAGCCTTGTCAACAAACCCCAGAACCCGGTTCACCAAGAGGATATTTTCCATATCTTCAAAAATTTCACCCTATTCAAACCACTACCCCCCGCGGTCAACATATCCCCTCCGACGCTATAATATACACAAAAAACAAACCTACCCCATCCTCTCCATCACTACAATGCTCATAAACGAGAAAACCGGTACGTCTTAAAAAAAACCTCCCTATGTACCCCACCACCAACCACCCCATGTGCCCCGCGTAAAGGTTCTCCAAACCATGCAAAACTCAACAATTGCCCATCCCATCTCCCCTTTATTTACGATAGAACTTAAACATTATATCCAATCCCCCATACATACAAACAGCTAACAAACCACCCACCTACTCCACAGCCATCACCTCCTCCCGCGTCCTCCTAGTTCCCTACTCAAAGCACCATGTCCCCAGATATCACGAGTGGATGCAAGATCCCGTACGTAGTTTTAATTCCAACACAATCAAGTCCCCCCCCCCCAAAAAAAAAAAAAAACTACTAACCAGCCAAAAAAACCCGCAGGAAATCCAACAAGCCACCGCCTCGGAACCCCTCTCCCTGGCCGATGAATACGCCATGCAAACCAGCTGGCGGACAGACGCCGATAAACTAACTTTTATAATCTGCATGCCGCTGGCCGTTTCTGCGCCTGCGCTAGCTGAGCGCGTGATGGATGTAAATACTACTACTACGAGTTTGTCCCCGGTCACGCTGGGAGATGAGAGCGTTGATGCGCCGGCGGCGATGTTGGGGGATGTTAATTTGTTTTTACGGGTTGATGATGATGAGGATGAAGATGGAGATGTGGGTGATGGTGAGACTAAGGTGGTTGGCGAAATCGAGCTGATGATTGCCGAAAGGGGCAATCAGGGGAAGGGCTATGGGCGGGCGGGATTGGTGTGTTTTTTGAAATATGTTGCGGATAATGAGGGGGGGATTGTGAGGGGGTTTACGGCTTCGTTACCCTCCTCCTCCTCCTCCTCCTCCTCTTCTGCTTCACCCACTGCTGCTGGCGGGGATAAGCTGGCGTACTTGGTTGCTAAGATTGGCGCGGAGAATATGCGGAGTCTGGCGCTGTTTGAGAGTGTGGGGTTTAAGAGGGTGTCTGAGAAGCCGAATGTTTTTGGGGAGGTGGAGTTGAGGAGGGAGATGGTGAGGGGGGAGGAGGGGGACGGGTTGTTGGGGAGGTTTGGGGTTGAGGGGTATAGGGAGGTTGGGTATGAGCGGTGATGGCGGGAGATGTTGGGAGGTGGGGTTTTGTTTTTATAGGATTTATTCTTGGGGAAAGAAGGGGTGGAGGATTGGATGACATACTGGGTATATGATGGGGAGATGGTGCTATGAATAAAGGGAGCAAAGAAGTTGGGAAGCGTGAAGAGAGAAATTAAATAGAATAATCAGCACGATTGATACTAGTAGTTAAATACCTGATAGATGGCTGTTCAAGACCTACTAGCTAAAGGAATAGCCCGCCTCCTTTATACATACCACTCCAACTCGAGACGGACAAGAATTGGTGGTCGAACGCCTGCAAGGCATGATCCCTTTGCGCAGACAGTCCCAGTGTAAAATGTGACTATCCCTAGAAACCCAGGAGAGACGCGGAACACCCTTCTTCGTCCAAAGCCAAAATCTTCTCCTAGACCCCTAATATTATAAATCCAGAAAACCTCGACATCATAAGACAGACTTGACAGACACAGAAACAATGGATGGACGGATATATTTCTCATTTAAAAAAATTTCCTGCGCGGTTTTCAAGAACTCATCTCATTCTCTCCGCCGCCGGAATTTCGCAAAAGAAAAAAGGGTGTATTTCTTGCATTATGTATAATGATCTTTTTTTTAAACCCACCCATCGTTGAAATCATGGCCCGATGCTGGTATCTTTTTATTTTCTTCCTTATGTTTGTAAAAGAAAAAACATTCCAACTCCGCGCCGTTTCACCCCTTCCCCCAGTCTTCACCCCATTCCCTTCAGCCAATCATCTAAGACGACTTCTTCGTTCCCTTGGAGACGTCGGCGATTTTGAGAGCTGTTGTTTGATATATGTTAGTAACAGTTTTCATCATCAAATAACAAATTCCCCCATGAGCGCCGCAGAACCAGCCCGAACTCCCTCCTCCCTCCTCCCGCCCAATATATACCACATCAAGCTCCCCAAAATAGCACAGGACCATCTGCTTCTCTGTTTGATCCCCCTCCACCCCCATAGCAACATAAAACACCCAGCAAAACGCATCTAAAACAAAGCCGCAAACGTACCGGGAGGAAGCGACTGCTTGAGCTTGTCGGCCTTATCGGAGTCCTTCAGGGCGAGGGTGTAGAGGAATCGCTGGCACCGGACCTTGAACTTGATCTGGCCGGTCTTGCGGTTGCGCTTGATGCGAGCGGCTAGAAAAAATTTCCCAAAAATTCGTTAGCATCTTCCTCCATATCATCTGTGGTTTAATCTCCCCTCTCCTCCATCCCATTTTCATTTCATGGCCCACGGCAGATGTGGGACAATTCGCGCCTCGCCGGGACGTGGACTTGGTGGTGGTGGAACTGGGATGGGGGGTAGAACGAACAAGAAGCATCCTTCCGTCTGCAGATCTCGATGAACTGCTTGATATCCGAGACTTCGCTAGGCATGGTGGGCGGTAGGTTTGGGGGGGTGCGTGGTGGAGAGGGAGAAGTTCAATGGGGAGTGGTGGTGGTGGTCTGATATCTCGTCGTCGTCGTCGTCGTCTTCTTCCGCTGCGGCTCTTTCCGTTCGCCGATTGTGCGGTTCCTGCTGATTGATTAGGGTTTAGCGAGGAAAGTCTTGGCGCGTGGCCCGTGCACGGCAGGCTAGGCTGGATTGGGGTTAGCGTGGTGGGCAAGGCATCAGAATAGTTGGAAAGAGCGAGGGAGAGAGCTTAGCTGGCCTTTGAGGGGTGTATATTATATAAGGAGGGGAAGGTGCGCTTTGTTTTTGCTAGACGGATATTCCGCGTCTTCCAAGTGGTTTCATTGTCATACATATAGATACTATCTCTCCAAGATGCCTACTCCGTTGGATAAAGCTCTGAATTCAAAGGTACAGACAGCTATGCCCCTCATCGTACACATATACAAGTCAATGCTAATCCATGTCTAGAATCTATTCCTTGGTAAATACAGAAACACGCTATTGCCCAGCTACCCTTCTGATAATATATGGCAGGATTCGCCGGCATCGTAACAGCGGCCGCAGCATTCAGCATCTGGGGTGGCGATATGTTTCCTGCCCAACAAGATCCAACCGGAAGTACGTACAGCTCTGATATCGGAATGGCCTTTGCTGACTCGTGCTACAGACCCGGAGAATTGGACAATAGACGAACTGCGAAGGTGGTTGAATGCGGTAGGTGTACTTGGCGCTATCATATCAACTCCTGCTCAAGAAACTCCACCACGTTGAGTTGCGAGCGTGTAACAGCAGCAGTTGCTAATCTTTCAATAGCGCGGTCTTCTTCCAAGCCAGAATGCCTCACGAGAGGATCTGATCGAGCGAGTAAAAGCGAATTTGAGACCTCCGCCAAGGTCATAAGGAGGTCGTTGTGTTGTTGGTTGTTCATTTGCTTTGGCTTTTTTCTCGAAGCGATCCCAATATCTTATTAGCGTATATACCAGTGCCATCATATGAATCGAGAATTCTTGAATGGAAGTTCCGCGCATTCTTCCCAGGCCCGTCTCTCCGTAGGTAAAGTATCTTGTATCGTCTTGTCCCCTTCTCCCAAGGGGGCATCCTGTTCCGCGATGCGAATAGTCCTTTTATCGTAGAATAATATCACCATTTCATAAAGCCCATCTCTTCTCCCCATATCCACCCCCCTCACACAACCAGCCTAAAATTCTGACTCTGAATCAACCAATGCTTCCTCCCCCTCGCCTTCGGCCCACCCGCCTCCGCCTGCGGATTCGGCACGAGAACAAACGTCTCGCTAAATCCCCGATTCGACAACTCCCTCGGCTCCCTCGTCTCTCCAAACGCCACATACCCACTAACAGTAACCAGGAGCGACATATTCTTCGCCAGCGCGGTGCTGGACGGTCGACTCGACGAGGCCAGGCCAGGATAGTTCAGATTGATGATTTGGCAGTCGTAGGATTGCACTTCGTAGCGGGCGGGGGGCATTTGTTTTGTGAAGATTTCTTGCACGGAGGCGCCGTCGGCGACGATGTTGCCGTTGAAGAGGATTTTGGAGGTCGTGGGCGCGTAGAAGGAGGCGATGGTCGCGCGGGAGGATTGGAGGGCGGGGTAGAAGGACTGCACGAATTCTGTGGCGGCTGGCGGGGTGTTAGAGAGGGTAGGCATAGGGATTGTATTCGGGGGACGTACCGTCTGTCGAGATCTTTGCGAGGGTGTCGTCTGATACTTGCGCCATGATGAATGAAGTGTTTTGCGCGAGGTGCTTGTTGAGGGCGGGATATTTAATAGATCACGAAAGTGTTCTCCATAAAATGAAGAGAAATTAAAGCTTCCTTTATTTGACTCAGGCAGAGGCAGAGGCGAATGGAAGTGAAGTTGATGTTTCGGGATGTCTAAAGATGAAAGAAAATGAAACCGCGTCGGGTGTGGTGGTTGCGCTGAGCTCGGGCCACCTCGACCTCCGCCGGCGTGCGTCTTTTCCGCAACCATGAGCAATGGCTGCCCGTTTGTTTTCGCAATCACAGTGCTGAACCACCATGCTGGAACTCGGGCTTCGCGCTCTTTCGAGGGCGACGAGGCTTGCAAGAGCCACGGGCAGGCCGAGGCCGTGGATATGTTCGCCATGCAGAAAAGCTGCTTTGCGGCCTCAAAGGCGCGGGATCACCACGGCGCCGGAAGCTGACAAGAAGCCGTTCTATGTCACCACGCCAATATTCTATGTCAATGCTGGTTGGTTGTCTTCATCCTATGAGTATATGAAATATGCTAACTGGTATACCCTCGCACAGCGCCGCACGTTGGTCATTTATACACCATGGTCCTAACGGATGTATTGAAACGATGGCAGATCCTCCTAGGCAATACCGACGCGAAGCTTCTGACCGGAACAGACGAGCATGGCATGAAGGTACGGATGGGGAAAATTTGCCAACGGGGTGGTCAGCATCAATTGACCCCAAGGATATAGATACAACAGGCTGCCGCCGCGAGTGGCATGGAACCGCAAGAGCTTTGCGACAAGAATTGTGAGACCTTCAAGGTACGCGCACCACTAGCCAATTGGGTAAATGTGTACGATTCGATCGTGTCTAACGGCATGTAGACTCTAGCAAATGCGGGAAATGTACAATACGATCATTTTATACGGACGACAGATGCGGCGCATAAGGATGCTGTGCAGTATTTTTGGGTGGGTTCCGACAATTTCGGGGGAGGGGGCAAGTCATACTGATATGTGATTAGGAAATGCTCAATCACCGGGGTTATATATACCTTTCTAAGCATGAGGGGTGGTACTCGGTCAGCGATGAGACGTTTTATCCCTCGTCAGCAGTACAGCCTACGCTCGACCCGTCAACAGGACGGAAAATAATTGTATGTGTTCCCCTCCTCGATGTTTTATGGAAACCACTAACGTGCGGGCCCTAGACATCTATAGAAACCGGCAAGGAAGTAGAGTGGTCGTCGGAGGAAAACTATCACTTCAAACTATCGGCTTTCAAAGACCGGTTGCTAGAGTTTTATCGGGATAACCCCAACTTCATTCTCCCAAAAAACTATATGGACACCATTGTTAAGGCTGTTGAGAGTGGATTACAAGATCTGTCGGTTTCGAGACCCGCTAGCCGGCTGGGCTGGGGTATTAGAGTCCCTGGCGATGATTCGCAGACGATTTACGTCTGGCTAGATGCGTTGGTTAACTACCTGACATACTCTGGATACCCCTTTCCTCCCGGCGCTAAGACGATATGGCCTGCCGATGTGCAAGTGGTTGGAAAAGATATATTGCGGTAAAGTCACGTTTTGTACCAGACTCATTAATATGGAGATAAAACTAACTGATGAATCTCAGATTCCACTGCATATACTGGCCCGCCTTCCTAATGGCCTTGGATCTCCCACCTCCTCGCCAGATCCTGACGCACGGGCACTGGACGATCCACCACGAAAAGATGTCCAAGTCCACGGGAAACGTGGTCAACCCCATGTTTGCACTGGAGCGCTTCCAGGTCGACATCATGCGCTTCTTCCTCACCATTGATGGGCCGCAGTCCTCCGACTCCAACTATGATAACTCCTACATTATCGAACGATACAAGAAGGAGCTGCAATGGGGCCTAGGAAACGTCACCAGCCGCCTGGTGCGGTCGAAAAAGTGGAATGTGCGAGAGAGCATTGTCATGGCCACGGAAGGCCAGCTAGGCGAACCCACTCAAATAACCCGCGAACATCAGGAATTCATCAGTTTGACTCCAGAAGCTGCAAGGCTTGATATGGAGCGGCTCAGTCCACGGGCAGCGCTCCACACCATCATGGAGATCAAAAACAAGGTAAAAAAAAAAAAATCCCCGCCCACCCTTTCCTCAGAATATATACAGAGGATTCCTAACACAAGCCATTCCAATCAGACGCACAAATACCTCCAAGTCACCGAACCATGGAGCCAAGCCAACAAAACCGACCCAGACGAGGTTCGCAAGCTACACTCAATCATCTACACCGCCGCGGAATCACTCCGCATCATCGGCATCCTGCTGCAACCATTCATGCCGCAGAAGTCCTCCGAGCTCCTCGACATGCTTGGGGTCGCAAGGGACGTTGAGAAGCGAAACTTCAACGCTGCGAAATTCGGCTTCGATAAAGACTACGGCGTGCCCCGTTTGGAGTCTGAGAATGAGAAGGTGGGAGTGTTGTTCCCGCCGCTGGTAAGCGAAGAGGAGCCGCCTCCGGCTCTTCGAAAATTCAACAAAACGAGGGTTGAGAAGGGGGCTGGAGGAGCTTAGAAGGGTGCCAGTAGGTTGATTGGGGTTGTTGATTGTTCTGGCCCGTGGCTTCAAAGCTGTGCTGTCTAAATGGAAATCATAGATGGATAGCGTCACGCGCGCGAGAAGCAATTTTCATTGTTTCAATTCACCGCTCAATAAACTGGCATTTCACGGCATAAGAACAGCTGTTGGGCCTAGATGGGGTCGGTGCCACATGTATTATTATTGTCATTTCTTCACATCTACCACCCCATATGTATTTTATTCCCCTTTACTTGCTCTCTCCTCTAGCCGCTTTCTGGCTAGTTTTGTATTTTAAACCACCAAATCCGAGAGAATAACCATCACAACCCATCTCGGCCGAATCCGCATTCCTTACTTTCTTTTCGGAGTAGCTTTAAAATCCCCAACATTACTACCTACATCTGTGCTCGATACAATCACAATGTATGTACAAGGTTCCAAAAATAAAACGCGGTTGATATCGGCTCGGGAAACCAAAACTCCTCGTTATCTCTTGCCACCGCGCCCACTCGTTCAGCTTTCCGCGGGGAACTCTAAGTGTCGGGAAGTTATACCTCAACCTGGAAATTATTGTCACCATTGTCACCATGATGATTACCACCAGGTACCTTGGCCTCCATCTGGCGGGAAAATGGGGACTCCAGCCTGCTTTTTCCGAGCCTTTCCTTCTTTTTGTCCTTTTTTTTGACGTTGCAGCCCCATCATCATCGAGTAATCCTTGAGTAATCCTATCCCTGTCCCATTGTATACAAGGGGCGTAAAGTATGTAATTGCGAGGAACGTAATTGCGAGGAAACGCGGGAGCGGAAACGGGTAAAGTTTTCCTTGTTCTGGAACTACATGTAGGCTAAAAACTATATAAAGGTTGCGACGAGTCTGGAGTTCACAATCAATCTCCATTCCTCCTGGACCTAATTGGATCCATAACTATTCATTCTCTGATGCAATTGGTGTATGTCTGAGGAGATAAATCTACTATTTACCTTAGTGAACTACGCCCTACAACAAGCTACGATAGCACCGACTACATTCCGGCAGGGTTACGATTCCTCCTCCATATTCGTCCAGCATATAATCCTGGGGATTTCTAAGCTTTCTATCTAATCTTTGCTTGTCCTGGGCTTCGATCCCTCTGACGACATTTAACTCTCTCGTCCTATTATACTAGTACCGGTTTAAACAAAAAAAAAATTGATATATAAAAAGGGCAAAGCTCGAATTCCTCCGCCTTCATTCGTCGTTCGCCATCTCACATCTATATACATACAATCCTACTACCCCCGTCAATCAAGATGGGCAGCTTCGAAGAACTCCCCACCACCACCACCAGCAACCCCCTACAATGCCACCCAAAGCAAAAAACAAAACAACAACCAAAACCATGGCGCGAGACCCCCCTAATTGAATCCGAACAACTCTCCAAACTCGCAGGATGGTAACTAACCCCCCCCTTCCTCTCCTCCCAAACCAAAATCCCACATACTTACATCTTCCCCCCAGCCGCGTCTTCCTAAAACTCGAATCCACCCAGCCCTCCGGCTCCTTCAAATCCCGCGGAATCGGCAACCTCATCCTCTCGCACACCACCAACCCCTCCAACACTACTAAAGACCTCCACTTCTTCATCCCATCCGGCGGCAACGCCGGCCTCGCCGCCGTCACCGCCGCCCGCAGCCTAAACTACCCGTGCACCGTGGTCGTGCCCGCGGCCACGAAGCGCGGCATGCAGGCGCGGCTGGTGGAGGCTGGGGCGGCGGCGGTGGTTGCGCATGGGGAGACGATCGAGGTTGCGGCGGCGTATATGCGGGAGGTGGTGATGGAGGGGGTGAGGGGGAAAGTGGGGAGGGGGGGCAGGGAGGTGGTTGGGGTGGAGTTGCATCCGTATGAGGGGGAGAGGGTGTGGGAGGGGAATAGTACGTTGGTGGATGAGGTGGTGAGGCAGATGGCGGAATTGGAGGGGGAGGAGGGCGGTAGGGGGTTTCCGGCCGATGCGGTGGTTTGCAGTGTTGGTGGGGGCGGGTTGATGAATGGGGTTGTGCAGGGGATTGAGAGGGCGGTGAAGCATGGGAATGGGAATGGAGGGAAGGATGTGCATGTACTTGCGCTGGAGACGAGGGGGGCAGATGCCCTTGCGCGCGCGGTGGAGGCGGGAAAGCTGGTCGCGATGCCGGCTATCACGTCTATGGCGAGTTCGTTGGGCGCGGTGACTGTTTCGCGGCGGTCGTTGGACTATGTGCTGCATCCGCCGGAGGGGATCAAGGTGCATAATTTTGTCATGGATGATTCGGAGGCGGCGAGGGGCGTTTTGAGGCTGCTGGATGAGCATCGGCTGCTTGTTGAGTTGGCCTGTGGGATTTGTGTCGAGGCGGTGGTGGAGGATAAGAAGCGGATGGAGAATAATGTGGTGTCTGGGTTGTCGAAGCTGGCGCAGGTTATCCCGGACTTTGGGCCTGAGAGTCGGGTGGTGGTTGTTGCTTGTGGCGGCAGCAATATCAGTCTGGAGATAGCGGCGGAGTATAGGGAGCGGCTTGCCAATGGATGGGACTGAGAATGGGTGGAGGAAGTGGATAGTTGAGAGTTTAAAAGGCGTTTTCAAGGGCTTTCATTTTCATTTGCTTTAGATAGGGGTAATGGACGAGTTATGATAGAAATCCAACCTATTAGGAAACTTCTTGCTGGAGATACCGAACATCTTATCTCTGTTATTCACATACTCATGACATCTTCTCTGCTTATCCCATGAGTTATGCGAATACCATTCTCTCCCAATAACCCCATCCATACCCCATAACATAACAATCAAACGGATACCGCGTCCACATCTCAAGCAACACCCGCCGCCTCCCCCCCAAGCATCCGAATCCGATAATCCCAATAATTCTTCCGAATAGGATCATACTTCTCCCTCAACAACATAAACATCTTAACCGCCTCCCCCTTCCCCTTCCCACCCTCCTGCGTCTCCGTCTCCGTCTCCGCCGCCGCCGCCGCATAAACATCCGCCAACCACTCCACTGCCAAGCTACTCTTAACAAAATACTTCACCTCCCCAGCCCCAGCACCAGTCCCCCCATCACCCCCCTCCCCCTCCACCTCCTCAAGAATAAACCTCTTCGCAAACCCCTCCAACTCCCCCATCTCCCTCCCCGCCGCCCTCACCAAACCCCGCAAATACCCCCACGGACTCCGATTCTCCGGCGCCAGCAAAATCTTCCCCTTCACATACTCAATCTCCCCATCAACAACATCCTCATCAACAACATCCAGACTGCTCCGCTGGCCCTTCTCGTCCGTGCCCAGCGGCATCCCCGCATCAACACCTCCGCGGGGCCCAAATTTGAGAACCCAGCGGTGATTCCAGGCGGAGTTGTTGCGGACGTCTGCGTCGATGAGGGCCTCGGTATCGGCGAGCTCCTGCGGGTGGTCCCAGAGTTTGAAGTGGCGGACGAGCCAGTGGCGGTAGGTCCAGACGTGGTAGTTTTTGGAGTCTAGGGCGAACATTTGTTTGAGGAAGGGGAGTTCTTGGGCCGGTAGGGTGGGGAAGATGGTGGTGTTGGAGATTATTAGTTGGCGGTGGTGCCTGTGGTGATTTTTTATTAATGGGCTTGGATTGGAACGAATTGATTTGGGGGATCAGCTTTTGGCCTTACCAGATCTGATAATTCTTCAAATGGGTCATGGCCAATTTATTCACCCACTCCAGCTCCTTGTTTAGATCCTTCTCCAGTGCGGAGAGAATCTTCGCTCTATACAGCCTACACGCCAATCCTGGTTAGATATGTTAAAAAGAAATGAAAAGAAATGAGCACACTAACCAAACCGTATAATGCGCCGGATTCAACAAAATTACATCTTCAGTCAACTGCAGCGCGCGCTCAGACATCTCATCCGCCTCCATCACGGCGCGCAGGTACGCCGTGGCCTCCTCATACTCTACCGAGTACGCGATGGTGGCGAGCGGGTACGTGCCGTTGCCGTTCCCGCTACCTTGCTGCTCATGCTCTGGGTTGTCGTAGTGGGTTGATCCGTCGTCGAGGGGGATGGGGGTTATGTTGGACCAGGTTGGGGTGGCGTATTTGCTCATTTTGGCGGGAGGGGAGGGATGGGTGGGAACTTGTTGTATGTTTGGAAATTTTTGGTCGGTGGATGTTTGAAGATAGGGCGGGATGGGTTGTAGGATAGGATATTGTGTATCCTGTCTTTGATTGTTTGAGTGAAGCTCTGGATGAGGGGGGGGTTTCCGGAGGGATCAATACAGGAGTGCGGGCCTCTCCCAGTTCAGGGGATATTAATCAATCATCCACCAGCAGGCCAGGGAGAATCTATCATTCAAGAGCAGCTAGCCTTTCCCCCTCTTTGATATTCCGCCAGCAGGTATCAGTCAAAAGCCCTCTGACGTCGCAGGTTGAATGAATATGCTATGCCCCTCCTTTCAATCTTTAAAAAAAAACCCGAAACTCAAAACAAAAAGTTTAAAGAAAAGAAAGTATTGTCAACGCAGAACAATACTCTGGTGATAGATGGCCCTGTCAGTCTTCTGCCAATCCGACAATATAAATCAATCGACTGGAGGTTGATATAGTTGAAGTCGCCCAATCAGTGCAGGCTAAAACGCGGGAAACAAAGAGAGAGCGCACGTGACTACACGGATCACGTGGTGATAAATACATCCGTAAATTACGCTATGTATCATGATACGTATAAATGACCAACAATCTTCAGGAGATTAAGAATTAGGGGTAGATGAAGTGAATCATATTAATAACTCTAGAACTAATTAAATCGCAAAGACGTCCAAAAATGACGAGAATGGTAAGGATAGAAAAGGGATAATAAAATAAAAACAGTAAACGAAAAAGATAATCAAGAGGTTATGTCCGCTACAAAGTACAGTGCACCAAGTAAAAAAAGTTATTATAAGACAGCGCAGATTGCTCTGCTTTCGAAGCCGCGATTTTTTTCCGTGTCCCCAGCAAAAAAAGGCGTAGCTGGTTAAGCGAACGTCCGCACGTTGTCTGCTGTTTTTCGGCTGCATATTAACGTTGCGGTATCCATCCCGCCGGTTTGCTCCATAGACCGAGAACAGAGCATTGCTTTCGTAAATGAAGCAGTAGAGTAAAAAGACGACGGAAACATGGCGAATCCGGAACGATAGATAGCTAGCTCCCTCGTAGTAATCAAACACGAAAGGGAATCAAGGCCGAAATCTGGCAATATAGTAAAGGAGGAGCAGTAGGTAAACGTCCAACGGAGGTGGGTGGTATATATTGAGGAAATTGGTTGCAAAGATGGTGCAATCCCAAGCTATTGATAGTTCGAAAGTGTAGATTCGGGGATAGAATGGTGGAATTTTTTCGGGATTAGATGCGACCTGCGTGGTAGGTGATGGGACGAAAGGGATTCGGGTTGGTTCATGAGACGCTTCCACGACTGCAATATATCTGCAGTCGTGCCCATTTAATCCCCACTAGCCCCGCGTTTCCAGAATTTCCACCCCTCCCGCTTCTCATGCACACCCACACCAACAAGTCGTTCAATGCCCTCATTCCCAACGGCATTTTCGAACTTTTGCTGATCAATCTCCTCCCCGCCTTCTTCGTCGCTACCATTCTTCAAAACAGCCGGCCAGAGGACGCCAATTCCATCTCCACCCAGTGTCGTCTCATAGCGCTCGAACCCTTCATCAGCTAGTTTTTCCTCTAGCTGGCGTAGTATGGATTGGTCAGTATTCGGTCTCATCAGAGTAATGGCACACCCACCACCGCCTGCGCCAGTGAGTTTTGTCCACCCGATACCAGTATGATCGACCAGTTCCCGAATGCGCTCAAGGCGCGGGTGAGATACACCTAGCGAAACAAGCAAACCATGATTGATGCGGAAAAGCTCGCCAAAGTGGTCCAGCGCCTCGCTAGAATCTTTATCAAAATGACCCGACCGGATAATATTGTCCGCGGCTTCCGTAACCTGGTCAATGGCCTCGAGCATAGACTCAGCCACAGCGGGATGCTCTTTCCGCAGCTTCCCTACTTTGGCCACCTCGGTGGCAGTGGAGCGGGGCTGGCGCGAGTTGACGAGGAGAAGGGGGAGCTCGGGGAAATCTAGGATGGGCGTGACTGAGGGCGGTTTTGAATAGTCCCCTCTTCTAAAAATAACAGCTTTGCCACCGGCGGAAACTGTATTGTCCACACCACTGGGGTTACCATGTATACACATCTCCCCCACGAATGCCCACCGGTTTATCCGCTCGATCTGAGTTTCGGCCTCCTCGGGAGGCTGGTCCTGATGGGGCCCCGCCAATATCCGTATTTGTAGAAGCAGCGCAGCGCTAAGGCATACAGCAATACTAGCGCTACTCCCCAATCCCGCGCCAATTGGTATCGTCGAGCGGAGTGTGTAGATGGCAGCGTGTGTCTGAGGCGAGCTGAGGGAGAGGAAGAGGTAAAGGAAGGCGGTGGCGGAGCTTTGGTGGATTTTGCGTACTTCGTCGGGCTTGTCAATTGAGACGTCTGCGATGTGTGGCTGCATGGCCTCGAGGAGTTCGTCATCAAGGGAGGTAACGGAGTCGTAGTAGAACTTCTTCTTGGATGGGTGCTTGAACAGTTCCCACGGGAGCGAGTCAATGTCCCACGTGTGGTCCAGCCCGATGTCTCTAAAATTAAGCGTGATTGTGCGATGCGATTTGGATAAGGAGGTGACGAGGAGATAGGAGCGCAGGGAGATGGCGGCTGCCATGGCCCGCTTGCCGTGGACAACCGCATGTTCACCAAAGACAATGACCTTGCCCGGCGCGGAGACCATGAAGGTGGGCGCCATGGGCGACGAAGCCTTCCTTGTCATTCTGGCTGCGGTGTTCGCACTTGAAGTGGTTTGCGCAGGCATATGACCGCTCGTCCCAGACTGTGTGGGGGAGGGAGTAGTTATGCCATCCGAGCTGTCCGACGAATCTTCTTGTTGGTGGCTGTTGGGGGTCGCGTTCTTCGGTCGCGAGGGGATTTCCCTGTCGATATCCTCAGTTAGAATGCTGGCAACTTTCCGCCGCGCATTCCCCTTGGGCTGTCTCATGCTCCCACCCTTCCGTCTCGAGTTCATGTCTGTATATATATGTGTGCAGGGGCGGGCTGAAAACAGGGAGAACGAGTGGGAAACAAACCCCTCAGAGCCAGAGTAATGAGAACTAGCGGTTCAGGTCGCAATGCATAGCGGAATGGCGCAGTCGGACGGGGCAGGTCGAGGGTCGACGCGGTGAAGCTGGGCGGCGGAGGGAGATGAAGTCTGGGGAGAAACCACCGAATGTTGGCTGCCTGAGCGATGCAAGGGCCCCTGACTAAGGCGCGTATTGTAATTTACCGCATGCGGGTCGAAACCCAGCAAATCGGTTCTGGAACGCCGCGCTAGAACCGCCAAGCCTGTCTGCGCCAATCACAGCGCTTATATTATCAGCCGCGTATGTACCGTATGTTACGATACAGCTTCCTGCATAGACTTTGATATTGATCTTGGCCACTGCTAAAAGCTACTTCCTGATGTTTATCGAGTAATAATAAGTGACTGCACGGCTCTCCCTGGCATGATGATATGCTCTTCGCCATGTTCTAAATGTAAAATCCCAAGTATCAGCCCAATCTATGAAGGCCAAGCAGGAAGGTATATATACAGAGACGACGAGGAGACGGTATGTACGGCTTAGAGCACAGCGAGGTACATGACCCATAAAATGAGCACCAGCAGGCACGTATGAAGAGAATAGATGTATAACCAATGATTTAAATCCTCAAATAGAAAATATTCTAGGAGTGGAAGCAATATAACTAGGACAACATTGCGCTGGAAACATATACACAATAGCAGGCTAACAACAGTGAATATCAAGCACGGATATGCAAAGGAGCGAAAAAGAAAAAGGAATGCACATGGTATCTCAGAGCTCGGAGAAAAGCATGGATGTATGTAGCCCGGTAAATCCAAAAAAAAAGAAAGTAAGCAGCATCAAAAGAAAATACGGCACATCTCATAGATTCATCGTCACGGTCATACTATTACTGTGAACTAGCAGACACGGTGGGAGCCCGTCACACATCAGATCGAGATCACTGACATATGACTCGCTAGCAGCCTCATCACGCCAGGTGCCCTCAATTGGCGACGGCAGGGTGGTAAACACGACTGCTGTTTTCGAACTGTGGGATTTCATCAACTCGTTCAAGATCAGATGCTGTGCACGGCATGGCAGGTCATTAAACGAGAGCGGAACAGAAGTTCGCGATGAGTAGGCGGATGATGGGCCGCTCTCTGGTCCGGAATCTGCTGGGGACTCTGACCCTGTAGGTCGTGCGTATATCGATTCACGCGGCGTGGATGGTCCCGCTGAGGGGCGCTCACGAGGCGGGCTGCTGGCAAACATAATGGATGGTCCTGTGCCTTCTTTATCGGCGATTCTGGTGGCAGGAATGGGTGAGGACGAGAACTTGGTGCTGGATTGTGACCTGGGTATTGCGGGACGGTTTCCAGGAGACGAACTTAGCGGGCTAGCTTCGCCTGGGGTGATGATTGTCGGTGCTGACGGGCGAGGTATTTCAGTGTCAGACGGGCTTGAATCATCTGCTACTGCATGCTCGGTTGCATGTCCGACTGTATGAGCTCTACGCAGAGGTTTTAACGGTCTCTGGCGCTTCCGTTTGCGTAGGGTGTCCCAAATGCTTGGCTTCCTCTGATCTCCTTGGCCTCTAGATGGTGCATTCGCGGAGGGAATTTCTTCCTCGCTTTCGCTCATGTATGGTTCAATATCACTCTCATCACTTGACGACTCCTCGCTACCCTCGGAATGATAATGCACTATCGAATCAGGCAGACGTTGTGCTTGCATTCCGAGGCTTACTCCGCCACTAACGGATTTCCTCCGCTTCGAATTTTCAATCAACTTCCGCAGGTTTTCGAATCTTTTCCCGCTTCCTCTCTGCCGCCCGTGCTGAAAGGATGAACTCGGCCAACTCGGGGCAGTACTCAAAAGTTTTGCCATTTGTCCCACTTTAGCTCCCTTCCGTGGACTCTGTGTCCCAGCACGGAACCGGCGTACATCCTGCCACCAGTCTTCGTCCTTCAACGCCTCATCCACCACATTAATATCTTCCTGCACCATCCCTGATTCATCACCACTGACAATTATCCGGTACGATTTCAACTCGCCGCTTGAAAGCCAAAAGACAAGAACTTTTGCTTCGATTCGGAGCTTTTCTAGCAATGTTTTCACTCTTTCCCGCTCTTCTTCGACATCGCTTTCGTATTCTACGAACACTGCGACCCGAAGCCGGTACGACTTCTTCCATGATGGGACGGTGTTCAAAATACATCCGAGTTGCAAAATTAGCGTGTACGTATCGAAATTGGTGGTTAGGAGGTTCTGCTTGCTTGCCCCGTCCGCTGCTATTTCTGCTGACATTTGGATGGGCCACAGGTCGATGTATTTCTTTGTGTTGCCTCCGTTTCCAGCCGGGAGTTCGAGTTCTTCAAATCCCTTGGCAACGGCCACATTGATTCGCAGTTTGAACAAAAGATCCTCAAGTATTGTCAAATAGCTTCGAAGGGTCATCTTAACCTCATTTTTGCATGCTTCAGTTGCGTCAGTGGAAGCATTGGCGTCCTGAGGAATTGTTGCCTTGGAGATAGAATCCCGCCGAATACGGGTCATATGAGGAGATTCTGCGACTACTTGGTCCCTGCGGAATTGGTCAAGTACGACGATGTTCGGCCGCATCCCTCCTAGTCCCGAGTTTAGTGCTATATTTCTGATGCCCCATTCAGCAGTGGGGGCAATAGATATGTTGATAAACGCCTTGACTCTGGAAAACTCGATAAACTTCGTCCATGCAGTTTGCTCTCGACGTGCTTCGGGAACGGCACTTGCGAAATCATCCGCCACGATTACATGGCCAAGAACGAATAACGCGCCTTTCTTTAATGAATTACAAAAATGTATCATTTTGTATTGCGAATCGAAATCGTTCACGAAGAGTAGGATTTGCGGCCGCCAGAATTTAACGTGTTCGGGACGGAGGCGAAGAAGGTATTTGCGGACCTGGTGGTAGATAAGGCTTTGGCTGACATCGCCCCACGATTTTGGAGGTGTCGTGTAATGGATAAGGAGGAATAGAACCACAAGCACACAGACACAGCCGGAGGCATACACTCCATCGACAAAAAACATAGTGACGCCACTAATCACAGTCCCAAGCAATGCCGTCCACGAGTTGAAATAATGGAACGATGGCCTGAAGTTTGGTGCGGATCCAATTTTGAGCAGGAAGCAAGCCAAGTTGGTTACCAGGAACGTCATGAGGTATGTCATTGTGATGAACGATGCGATTTGATTTATATCGAAAAGCATTGTAACCTGGGCGACAACAAAGGTGAAGAGGATAGCATTGGTTGGTTCATCGCTTTTCTCTGTACCTTGGCCAAAAATGGACAAGCCTGGGAGTAGGGTATCTCTAGCAATGGCCTGAAGCAACTTTGCAGATCCAATGACACCCATCAAGGATGAGAAAAATGTTGTTGCAAACTCTCCAAGAAGGATAAGGATACTAGAGGAATTGGTCTAATAAATATATTAGCAATCGTTCAAATACCGAGTAGATTAAATACTCACATCTTGTATAATGTTTACGTCGTTATAGAGTGATGATCTCGTGATAGTTGAGGCCATGGAGAGGATAACCACGATATAGGTAAAGAGGGTGACTCCAAGCCCGCAAAGAGTCCCTTTTGGTATGGCTTTGCTTGGATGCTTCAGATCACCAGACATACTCGCACCTCTGGATTATAATCATTAGTACACTGGCTTGAAGAATGAAAGGGTAGGTAAAAAGATCATACGCAAATATCCCTCCAGTTGCGGGAAAAAGAATCCCAAACAGGTCCTGGAAATTTTCTCGACCCTTTGTTTGGCTGCCAGCAGCACCCTCCGTCAGCCTTGGCATGAGGTTCTCAAGAAAGGTTTTGGAGCTAGGTCCAGTGAATTCAATGCCCAAGAGTTTGTCTTTGAACGGCTCCATAACGAGAGCGGAGATAGGGATACTGAAAGTTGCCACCAGAAGGATAGCTAGAAGTCCATTGCTGGCCCGGGCGAAAATCGAGCTTCCAGCCAGACAGATCGCGGTGCACAAAACCAGCACGATGGTGCCCCAAAGATATGTCCACCAAAATCCTTCTAGTAAAAACTGCGACCACTTTCCTGAAATAGAGCCAAAGACTTGGATAAAGCAATCAATCAAACCAACAGCGTTCATCCCAGTATTGAGCACGAAACCCAGATAAAATACGATGCCAATTGACCCACCGAATTCGGGACCGAGCGATCTGGATATTAAGTAGTAGGCACCGCCTCCACGGACGGTTCCATTTGTTGCAATAGCTGAAATTGACATGGTTGTCAATAGGTTGATCAAATATGAAGCCACGAGCATTCCTATAGTTAGTTACATTAGCAATCGCGAATCAAGTTGTATGAAGGGTAAAACATACCCAATGTGCCCACAACTCCTGCTTGACCGAGAATAAACCCGAAACGCAGGAACATAAGGATACTGAGTACGTTTAGCGTGGTAGGGACGAAGACACCCGAAAAGGTGCCTAGCTTCTCGGAGGCATCTGGGGAGACCTGATCCCCCTTCTCCTTCTTATCTAGAAGGTCGATATTTCGAGGAATCTGGCTTGCGAAGGAGGTCCGTCTCACCACAAGCACGGCTGGATTCCTTTGCTGCTCTTCATCCCCCTCCACGACACTACGATGTTTATCCTTCCCTAAACTCCCGAAAAGGCTCCTGGTAAACCCATTCTTGTTTGCGGGCGGGGGAGAGGTCGAGGTGGCTGGCTCGTACGGACGATCGGGAGGGGGGAATTCGCCTCCGGAAGAGGCTGATTGTCTCACGGGATTATCATGATGTTGACCGTCTCCACCAAACACCGGACCTGCAGCTGCCGCGGATCGAGCCGCAAAGGTAGGTCGTTTTCGAGGTACGCCATGGCCAGCGTCGCTAGGCTCAGTCATTATGAACGGCCTCCTAGAAACGTATCACAGAATACCCTGCATAGTGAACGAGCTACAAAGGTAATTCGGAATAAGAAGATGCACAGCAGTAGCTGTAATGACGAATCGGGCCACGAAACTCAACGTTGGCAGGGTGGAGGCCGGCTGTGACGTTGGCGGTGAAGCAATTGGTTTTCTCGCCAGGCGACACAGGAGGTGAGAATAAGAATATGCGGCAGTCAAAGAAATCGATACTGAGCTTAGACACACCAAATAGCGTCAGTCAAATGCAGGGTGAGAGGGGATGACGTTGAGCATGCGCGAAGTCTGTAGCCGCGATCTTCATCTGTGACGGCGGAGGTTGGCAGGCCGCATTAGATAAGCAGGATCTCATCTAAACCGCGGCACCAATCAGCGGATTCTGCGGAGGGAACCACAAGGAGAGTAAAAGGCGTGGAATATCACGAAGGCTCCAACAGCGCAATTAACTTGTTCATGAAGAGGGCGTATATAAAAATCGCCAACCCGCAGAGACAAGCATGCTCGGCATAGCTGCCCTGGCAGAACACAGCCTATGACGACATCGAACCCTGTGACTCAGCAGTGTGGCTGCAAACAGGCCAAACAGGCACACGTGACCGTCCCCGAACCCGTGGACCCCCAATCCACCCCCAGCCTCACTTGTTGTGAGAGCTCTCTCGACTTCAGACCACCTGGTGATAGACCACTCCAGCAAATACCCGCCTTTTGACAGGCAGATTCACCATCCAAACTCCTGTTGGGTGTGTCGATAGCTTCTACATCCAGTTCAATACACTCTTATCTTTCACCGTCATTGCCGAAACCGCCTCTCTGTGATGACATCCATGGTATAGAACCACCACCCTTAAGACAGAGAAACTCCGTTCCGCCCTTCCTACCAACGGTCGATAACTCCTGCGAAACCACCGGAATATCCCGAAACAAGATGTCTGATAGCTCTGATAAGTCACCGTCGCGCTCCCCGCTGCGGCGCCATGCTTCTCCAAGTCCCTCTAGCCGGTCTGGCTCCCCAGTGCCGAGCTCTCTTCCACGCCATATTGCAACCCAGCGCCTGGCTACTCCCGTCCCACCATCATTTGATGGCCAAAGCCAGACCGGCCGGTCATACCAAGCGTCGAATCCTGCCACAGACGAACACCAGAACTTCGCTGCGGTAGATAATGCGTCCTCCCTCCCTGGCCCTGGCCAGTCGGTATTAGCCTCAGCTTTGCAACATGATACTGGGGCCTCTTCCACTCCTCCTCCTCCAACGCACATCGCATCCCCGGCATTGCTGCCAATTTCGAATTATGGTTCGTTCGATGCTCGCTCGGGTAGAGATGGAGGCTCCGAACAAGGTACTGGGACGGTTGAAGATCCTGAAATTGTGAGGAGACATCTGGTCCAGCCGCATCAAGATACAGATAATGGAGGGTCTGGGTCACGCTCGATTAGCTCGAAGAATGGTGGAGCGAACGAAGAGTTTTCAAGTCTGCAACTCCAAGGGGGGGATATCACGAGACCAATCTACCGGTGGGCGGACGATTTAAGTAATCGGGACACTGGTAGAGCTCGAAGACGAAGCTTCAATGTAAGTCGGCCGGAACCGGAAAGCGAAGTCATGGATATCAATTCGATCAGAGTACCTGGAGGTTTCCGGCGAGACTATCTTCGACGGACAGGCGGTAATCCGGACCAACAAGGGCTCCATGCGACAGCAGATCAAGAACAGGGCGTTACTCAGCCTCCTCTACTGACAAGCAATTTTCTGGAATTCTTGACCCTCTACGGCCATTTTGCCGGGGAGGAACTAGAAGAGGATGACGAGGCCCTTGAACCTGATGAGTACTTTGCCCCTGAAACCTGGGGTCGCCGGGAATCTATGACGGATGAGGAGAGACGGTTATTAGAGGAACAAGCGCCCCTTCTACCGGAAACTCCCGGAAAACGCAGCCGCAAACACAAAGAACGGGCGAAGAAGCCTACTAACACCTCAACGGGAGCAGTGCTTCTCCTTTTGAAATCATTTGTTGGCACGGGTGTCTTGTTCCTACCAAGAGCGTTTATGAATGGAGGAATGCTGTTCAGCTCCATTGTGCTGGTTTCAGTGTCCCTTCTTAGCTACTATTGCTTTATACTTCTGGTCAACACGCGATTGAAGATCCATGGCTCCTTTGGTGATATTGGAGGCGTCCTATACGGCAAACACATGAGGAGGATCATTCTAGGGTCAATCGTCCTCAGCCAGATTGGGTTCGTTTCTGCATACATTGTCTTCGTTTCCACGAACTTAAGGGCGTTTGCCCTTGCGGTCAGCAAGTGCAAAGCAGTCATCGACATCAAGTGGATGATCTTGATTCAACTGGTCATTTTCATACCCCTCTCCTTCATCCGTGACATCGGCAAACTGGGCTTCACGGCTCTTGTTGCGGACGTCTTCATCTTACTGGGTATTATCTACTTGTACGCGTTCGATATCCACACTATCGTTGACAATGGTGGCCCCGCGGACATCAAACACTTCAATGCAAACAGCTGGACGCTGTTCATTGGTACCGCTATCTTCACATACGAGGGAGTTGGTTTGATCATCCCTATCCAGGAGTCCATGAAGAAACCCCATAAGTTCCCTGGTGTCCTGGCATTTGTCATGATTCTGATAACTACCGTCTTCCTTTCCATGGGAATGCTCGGATACGCTGCCTTTGGTTCCAAGACGGAAACCGTCGTCATCCTTAACCTTCCTCAGGACAGCAAAGTGGTTAACGGCATCCAATTCCTATACTCTGTCGCTATCCTCCTCAGTACGCCACTACAGCTGTTTCCTGCGATCCGAATCCTCGAGAATGAGCTATTTACTCGTAGCGGAAAATTCAACCCGGGCATCAAGTGGAAGAAGAACGGCTTTCGATGTCTGCTCGTCCTATTCTGCGCCGTTGTAGCATGGGCTGGCGCTGCTGATCTGGACAAATTTGTAGCCCTTGTTGGTAGTTTTGCATGTGTGCCGCTTGTATACGTTTACCCGGTAAGTTCTCTCCAAGTCTGCTCAAGATTAGCAATAGGATCATCCGAGCTGACGCATGGAAACCACAGCCAATGCTCCACCTCAAAGCGGTTTCAACCACCCGACGCCAACGATACGCAGACATCGGACTAGCCGTGTTCGGCGTCATCGGGTGCGTTTACACAACTGTCCTCACTCTGCAAAATTGGGCGGCTGGCAAGACCCCCTCCAACCCGTCCTTGTGTTCTGTTTAACCCCTGAATTAAATGGTTACGATGCTTTCTGTGAAGATCCCACCTACATTGCACTCGACCAGTACGACGATTCACGAGGTAACATTATCTGCTTGGTTTTTGGTTTATACTATTCCCCTGAACTTTTTTTGAAATTGGAAACCCCGCCTTTATATTTCATAAAAGTGGAATACATATTTTCATGTCCCATGTCTATCTACCTTTCTGTGATTATTTCCCGTCTTATGCATGCGAAATCCAGCGTTCATCTTTATTTTTTTCCTCTTGTCTTTTCGAGCCCTAGTTTCCTAGTTTCCTAGTTTCCTTACTTTTGGATTTTCCTTGCTTTCACCTTCTTTCCATTCTGGAGAAGCAAGCAGGCAACTGCATATCACTCGGGAAAGTATTAGATTGTTTCTTCTCTCCCCTTTCTTTCAAGGTTTTGTACAACTTATATACAAAGATGGAAAGAAAGAAATGAGCATTTTAAAATATCCGTTTTATATCCCTGGTCTTCTTATTCACAGGCATCTTATAAACTAACATTCTAATACAAATTCAACAGACTTGAGAAAACCCATTTATAACAAGATATCTAAGGCCACAATCAAAAATGGCGTAAAACAAAGTACACAACGGGTGGGAAATGTGCAAATCAATATACATAACAACCATTGGGTAAAAAAAAAACAAGGATATTATTCAATTCATTATAAAAGAAACAAGAAAGCAACACGAAATCTTTTTCTCCTTCCTCTTCTTAAGCACTCTTCCCCTCAGCAACATCCTTCCCCTTCTCCGCGGCCTCAGCAACTGGCGTGGGCAGGTTGGCTTTTGCCGCGAGCGATGCTTCTCGGCCGCCCCAGCTATATTTGCACAAAAGGATATCATTAGCAAACTGTATGTAGATGGGGGAAAACTCGAAACCGCCGTTCGTCTAGAAAGGAGGGGAACCCCTATGTCGAGTAGGGAAGGGGGGGTCAAGGAGACATAACAACATACTTCCAATAATTCAAATACCGATACCCCTGCGTCAGCTGGGCGCCAAAGTTTACGAAATGGCATGCGAAAAGGAGGTAGTTCTTCGGCGTCACGGCGAGCGCGTACCGCATGAATGTGCCGGAGTAGATTACGAGGGCGCCGGTCATTTGGCCGGAGATGCTATTATAGAGTTGTTAGTGGGATTTGGGTTGTGGGGTAAGATGTAGCGGTTCTTTTTCTGCGGGGAGAATCTGGAGGAATGGGGTGGAGGGGGTTGATGTTATATATGTAGGTATGGATGACATACATTTCCGGATCTTTCTGCGTATCCATCACGGCGGCGATGGGGATACCGAAGTTCGAGGCTGGGCCCCAGAAATCTGTCGTTTAAAGGGGGGTTCGGGTGGTTAGCAATATGTTCTTGCGAATTGTATGTATGTCTATTATGCCGGTATATCCAATGGCAAAGCAGCCGCGAAGCCCATCGTGCCGAACGAGATGATGACGCGCGACTGCATTTTGAATGCCCTGCATCCTTGCAATGTGATGCATTTCGACCAAAAGACAATGCCATCGTTTCCCACAGTCAACGGGGAACTGTAAAACTTACGTGTCGAGCAAACATAATCCAGCACTTTATTCGAGCGGATCTTCGCATTGATCGCTTTGATTGCGGCGGCCATGATGTTGTTGGGGCCGCGAAGAAGGTAGGTAAAGGGGGGCGGAGGAAAGGGAGCGGGAATAAACAGCAAGCTGGCCGCGAGTCGGTTGGAGGGGTGTATGGACTCTGGTGTCTTAGGGGTTTGCTGTTGGGGGTTTGTTGTTGGGCGGTGGTTCTGCTGTTGATAGCTCCTCTGACTCTGTTGACCTGCATGCATCCTGCTATCGTTCAAGGCCGTTTTTTGCTCCGAATTCCGGAGAACAGAGACGCTAACCGTATTGGGTTATAAAGCACGTGATTTGATGGATTGCCCAAAAATTTGATGGATATGGGACATCTGAAAAAGCAGAAGGCCATTTACAGGAGATGAGTAGAATTCAAGTCTAATTTTTCGATTTTTTTTTGCTAATTTAACCTGTTGCGTCGTGAGAACTGAAAACAAAAAAAAAAGGCTAGTTATCTTGCTTCGGCGGGCAGCCCTCTCAACTCGTCGCATCGCATCACCCTTCCTCCATCCGTCCAGCGCCCCAACGCCATGACATGTAGTATAGATTTAAACAAACAGACGTCCTCCATCTGTAGATTTCGCGCGTGGTGTTCTTGTTTTGTTGTTTGTAATTTGGGATATCCATGAAAAAAGCCGATTCCTTTCCACCTTTGATCGGTCATTGTCGGTTCTCCTCTTTGCCTCATCTTTGTCGCTCTTTCAATCTCATCGTCCTCCGAAACCTGGAGGTGGGAAACCTCTACCTTGCCCGGGAGGCTGGAAGCCAGGTGGCGGCTGGAATCCCGCAGCTGATCGCGATAGTTAGCAAAGTACGGGGTGGGGGGGATAAAGAGGACTTACGAGGTCCGCCGGGTACGCCAGGTCCGCCAAATCCAGGAGGTGGGCCAAAGCCAGCTGTTTCATATATGTTAGTAATTAGTCTTTACATAGCTGGGAGTTATAACTTACGAGGTCCCCCAGGGGGTCCTCCGCGACCTGGGAAGCCAGGGGGAGGACCGCCGGGAAATCCGCCAGGAGGGAAACCACCGAATCCTCCGGGAGGTGGTGGTCCGCCAACACCAGCAGCAGGCCCGCCAAGTCCGACTGGCAGACCTCTTCCGGCCGGTCTGCTGATACCAGGTCCTGCGGCAAGAGTTGCGGGCGCAGCTCCCGATACACCTGGCACAGTTGTGCCTAATCTGGCTGAAGGGTCTGCGGGGGGAGGGCCATCGACAGAGCACGAGACAACATGCGTTCCGCGCACAATTGTTAATCCGAGTGTTCGCTTCTCTTCAGTCTCGACAAGTGTGGGGGTGCTGGAGCCGGGCGCTTGTTTGGTCGGTTTCCGTTTGACGCGGCGGAATTCTTCTGTATCTGCGAGGACAAGGTTCATATGCTACGCGAATGGTTAGCAACTATCTAGGTATCAGCGGTATGAGGCAGAAGCACCTTATCGAAGGCAAGCATTTGCCCCGTCATCTGTCGTCCGTCATTCAAGGTCACCCTCATCCGGTAGTTGATCTGGCCAGACACATGTTAGCGCACCGCAACCGACGCTCCCACGGGCGTATACTGGCGATGAAGAAGACGTACGAGGTTTTGCTAGATACCTGTTAGCTATTTCCCAATCAATGAAAGCCGACTTGCGCAATCTGCAGGGTGTTTGAAGGTGACATACCATTTTGCCCTGTTTGTTTGAAGCCATTTTGCTTCACGCGCGCGCACGAGTGCGACTTGGGGTGGGCGGGAATTAAAATAGAAAATAAGAAAGCACCATGCAACGTCCGCTATCAGCAATACAACTGCCCGCGTGAAGACTTGTGTTTTGACGGGGGATCAGTCGGGGTGTTGGCGAGCTCGACCTCGTCGCATCAAAGCCAGCCCGATGATTTGATGTCCGGATGAGGCTCCTCGCTAGCCAACGCCAAGACGCTAAGGGTTTTTGCTACATCCCACACATCCATTTAGACATTCCAACCTCAGGATTTCCTCGCAGTATTAACCAAACCGTCGATTGTCAACAGCACACGAGTCGCCATGGTGAGTCCCGGATCTATCTTCTCACTGCCAGCCTGTTCTTGCACACTGGCACATTTTGGAGGGGTTTTTTCGATTCTAACCGCAACAATGCAGGCTGAGGGAAAGGAAACCGGGGCCAACCCCATGCGCGAGCTGCGCATCCAGAAACTCGTCCTCAACATCTCCGTTGGCGAGTCTGGTGATAGACTCACCCGTGCCGCTAAGGTGCTCGAGCAGCTGAGCGGTCAAACTCCCGTCTACAGTAAGAAAACCCTACGAAACCGAACGAAGCGACGAACACACAAACAACCCAAAAAAGAACCACAACAACAATTATCTGACCGGATGAAATTTTTGCATCTCTATAGGCAAGGCCCGTTACACCGTCCGTACCTTCGGTATCCGCCGTAACGAAAAGATCGCCGTGCACGTCACCGTCCGGGGACCCAAGGCTGAGGAGATTCTCGAGCGTGGCCTCAAGGTCAAGGAGTATGAGCTGAGAAAGCGCAACTTCTCCGAGACCGGCAACTTCGGCTTCGGTATCAGCGAACACATCGATCTGGGCATCAAGTACGATCCTGGTATCGGTATCTACGGAATGGACTTCTACTGCTGCATGTGAGTGGCCTGTCCTTTTGTTTTTCTTTCCCTCTCCGATTGGGGGCGTGTGTGGTTCACAAAAGACCTACACTCGACCACGCTGTCTATATCGTGTGAGAAAAATACCAAAAAGAACCGGTCATATTGACTAATCCCTCCCGCTAGGACCCGCCCTGGTGAGCGCATCGCTACCCGCAGACGGTGCAAGTCGAAGATCGGCTCCAACCACAAGATCAACCAGACCGAGACGATCAAATGGTTCAAGCAGAGATTCGAGGGAATTGTTCGGTAAATTTGGTTTCTGGGGGGTTCAGCATTTTTTTTGCTATTTATAAGCGAAAAGGGGGGAGAGGGAAGAAGGGTGTTGTTTCCTATGAACAATTTTTCTAGCGCAGGTTTGGGCCACGGCTTTTTTTTTCTCTAATGAATGTACTGAACAAAAATGCAAAAAAGAAGAAAAGGGAATTCACCTGGCACTTTCTCACCCACGCCCACATACCGACAGCTACGGAATATCTGATACCAACGAGAGACAAACCACCGTCCAACCTGCACTCGAGACCAGGAACCGGGTTGGCAGTTTGGCCAACGCTTCGTGTCCCCCCCCCCTTTCCCCTTTCCCCCTTATTTCTGTTCTTATAAAGCAAATGCAAACAACCCGTTATTTTCCTGAAAAAAGAATCACACAAAAGAACAAAAAAAAAAGATACGAAAATGGAGGGCTTCACAAAGGGTGTTGTACCGCTTAACCATTTTGGCTTTTTTTTTTCTTCTCTCTCTTCAGTTCTCTGAAACATGGTGATTCTTTTTTCATTACTCCTCGCTGCTCTTTTTATCGTTTTCTGGGGGAGGGGGATGAGGAGGAGAGGCGTTGCGTCCCTGTCGTAACTGTCTCTCTCTCTCCGAACCTCAACCCCAGGCGGCCTATCCAGGATTTGTGGTATTTTTTTCTAGACTGGTTGAGACCAGGTAGAATTTTTTATCACGATTCTTTTCATCTATCTTCCTTCCTTCCATGAGGTTGCACTGAATAGGGGACCTCTGGGGGCTGGTTGGATATCCATTCCTATCTATTCCTAGTTCGAATGATGATGGATCCCGTGCTTCCGTAGTTATGTACATACAACAGTACACAGTTAAACATAAAAAAACCATCTATCTATCTAGTACATACATACATACAGTGCTTGGCCAGAAGTTTGAAACCCCCCTCTACCACACTAGTCCAGAAGTAGTATAAACAGATTTAGTTAGTTTGCAATGTAGAGCCACATGACATTTGTTTACATAGAGGGCTGTTGCCCATCAACGCATTTGATACCATAAACTGTGACCTGACCATACTACTTTTGGCCTAGCATGGCAGAGGGGGGTTTCAAACTTCTGGCCAAGCACTGTAGGTAGGTCTGATAAAAAAATAAAAGATAAAAGAACACCCCCCTCCCTCCCTCTCAGTCGTTCTGCACGTAGTTATGTGTGCAAAAATGTTTTGCAGGCCAAAGGTAGAGGTTTGTCCAGCGTATTCAATCTAATGATTGTTGTAATGTTTGTCTTTTCAAGTTCTTTTCAAAATGGGGTCGTAATAAGGCTCGTAGAGCACCGGGAAGAAAATGACTGCTGTGCTAAATACTTCGTACATAATTTGTCAAATGGCGACGGATGGATGGTGCGCGAATTTGGATGTCGCTAAATATTTAGCCCACGCGTGTCCATTTTTCCACCCTCCATGCGATCCATGCCACTCCATACCATCAATGCCGGTCAGTCTGCACACCGATTGAACCATCCTCTACAGTATCTGAAATATCGAGAATCATTTATGATGTCGCTGGGGTTCAAAGCTGACGGGAACTCCTTTTTTTTTTTTTTTTAAGAAAAATAACTCGAATTGTTACACCTATGACATTCCTATGACTATCGACATACATATTATATACCAAGCTCAATTAATAAATACCCAAAGAAGGCAAAGAAACGGCATTCCTATGCTTCCCAATGCTGCGTGCTGAGACTGTTTTCATCGGCACGAGCAAATTTCGTGCAGCTCCAATCGGCTGTACATACATACCTGGCTGTTATACACCCAGGACTGTGTTTTGTACAGTACAAGCACCGGGAACAAGGCAGGTTCGCAATTTGCCCTGGCTCAAAGAGAAACTGGGAGGAAAGGGAAAGACTTTACTGGGGAAAAAATACGGCGGGGAGCAAGTTGCTTCAAAAACGAAAAAAAAAAAACCGACAAGTCCGTTCATCCATCCAATCGCAAAAGGGGAAAAAATGGTCAATCTGGTATTGCCGTGCATAGCACTTTTGGGGGGGTCAGAAAGACGTTTGTTTCATCGCTCTTGCACTGCCATTTGGCCTCGATAGACGTGCAACTGGGATTGAAAATCGATTTTCAATCACTTTTGCTCTTTTATATACCTATATAAAAGATGTTAACCATCCCATCGGATCTCATAACAGCAAATGGCAGACTACTTGGCAATCTTGAAACTTACTTATCCCACCAACTCCCAAAGGGCCTCCTCTGATCCGGACCGATACCAACGTTATGTTCCTGCCACTGTGCCCGCCGCATAGCAAGATTGGGATCCACCCGCTTCTGGGATACCAGCGTGGAGAAGAGGCCAGCTCCGGAAACGGAGCTGCTGCGGCGGTTCTTGGTGTCCGGGGACGCGGGCCTGGCAGAAGTTGGCTGCTGGGCGTCTGGATGCGTTGGGATTGGGGTCTCGGCTTGAGACTTGCGAGCTGCCTGAGAGGCCATTGTGGCGGAGATGGACGGGAGTGCGAAGGCGGATGTAGCTCTTTCCGGGGGGGAAGCTAATTCCGGGCTAGGAGGCGGGGAGAAGGGTTCGTCTGCTTCAGTGGGGGAGGTGGAGAGAACGGATGCTGTTGAGGCCTGGGGTTATGTGAGATGTTTGGTTGTCTCAATTGGGCTGGTGGGATGGGATCAATGACATACCCGTCGAATTGCGTCGCCGGGAGAGGAGGAGATAGAGGGCCTAGGCGGTGCGTAGTATGATGCTGGACCACCGCGAACCCAAACAGGGGGATGATCGGGACGGTCGCTCATTTCGTGCTTGTTGGCTTGTTGGATGTCGCTGAAGTGGATGTTAGAATGTGCTCTCACGACGGCTGGGGGGTGGTCCCGGATATGGGCGGAGCAGGCGGTAAGTACCTGTATTCACAGCGGATGGCAGAGGAGCGCAGGCCAATGCTATAGTGAAGCCTCTTGTGGGCGGTATCAGGATAGAAGCTATGGGGCGGGAGAGCGGGAGCTGGCGCAGGCTATATATTACGGGGAGGCGAGGATGAGGGGAAGCCAGACCAGGCCAGCCAGAGAACAGTGGGAAGCTTACTCAGGGAGTCCAGGTACAGTGACTTGACAGCTGCCCAGCCAGCAGGTGGGGGGATGCAAAGTTCGTTGGGTGATTAGGTGGGAGCTCGTCAGGTGGCCAGGATTAATAGGTTCTGGTAATTACCATAGAGTTTGTTAGTTGGGCTGCTTGTCAGGTGGTCACAGTATTGTCATGCTCTGCCCAACTTAGCTTGTTGGGTAGTAAGATATTTGTCAGCAAAATTCAATTAGTTGTAACTGGTAGGCCATGGGAGTGCTCATGTAAATAAATTACATACCACCTGATGAGATAGTATATGGTATTGTATTACACACCCACCTGCTGCTGGTAATTACTGGGAGAGCACCCTTGAGAAGATAGGCTGTGTCAAGAGCCAAGGATCATGTAATTTCCACAGCTCTCAGTAATTACTGGGAGGGAGCTGTTGGGGGGGGTAGGCTGCATTAAGAGCTAAGAATCATGTGATTTTCATGGCTTCCAGTAATTACTGGAAGGGAGCTGTTGGGTAGGACAGGCCACATCAAGAGCTAAGAATCATGTGATTTTCATGGCTCCCAGTAATTACTGGGAGGAAGCTGTTGTGGGAAATAGGCTACATCAAGAGCTGACAAGCAATTTTCATGGCTCTTAGTAATTACTAGGAAGGGTGGCCTCAAGAAGATCAAGCTGCATTCCTACAAACATATAAATATATATATATATAAAGTATAGGAAGTAGAGTATGTAATATAATATAATGGCAATGATTGAGAACAGAAGAGCTTACCAAAGAATCCAATTGCTACTAGTTATTATCAGTAAACATAATGATTTAAATGTAATACAATTTTGATATTATACTTAAATACATCAAATGCTACCTGTTTCCAGATACAACTAAAAGCAAATAGAAACTATCATGTAATAATAGCTACTCATTCAATGCTGCTAGCTATCTCTCAAGTTCTTCTTTCTATTTTAGTAGCTCTAATATCTTCTGCTCATGTCTGTCTTTATCCTCCTGGCTGTGATCTGGAAGGGGGCTGTGAGCATCTGGTAATCACTGGATTAGTATAGAAGCATATAAGTAGCAGAGGGGACTAACCTTCAAATGGATTCCTGCCAGTGTCTGATGAATGCTATAGAGTGAAGGGGGAGCTTGGAGGATCTAGTAATTACTAGATTAGCATAGAAGTATATAATTAATAGAGGGGACTAACATTGGAATAAATTTCCAGCTTATTATGCATGAGGAGAGCTCTGAGGGTCTAATAATTACTGAATTAGTATAGAAGCATATAAGTAGCAGAGGGGACTAACCTTCAAATGGATTTCTATCAGCATCTGATGAATGCTGTGGAGCAAAGGGGGAGCTTGGAGGATCTGGTAATTACTGGATTAGTATAGAAGTATATAATTAACAGAGGGGACTAACATTAGAATAAATTTCCAGCTTGTTGTGCATGAGGAGAGCTCTGAGGATCTAGCAATTACTAAATTAGCATGGAAGCATATAATTAGCAGAGGAGACTTACCTTTAAATAGATTTTTACCAGTGCCTGATGAATACTACAGACTGAAGGGGGAGCTTGGGGGATCTGGTAATTACTGGATTAGCATAGAAGCATATAATTAACAGAGGGGACTAATATTAGAATAAATTTCCAGCTTATTGTGCATGAGGAGAGCTCCAAGGATCTAGTAATTACTGGATTAGTATGGAGGTATATAATTAGCAGAGAAGACTCACTTTGCAAAGTATTACCTTCTAACTGCTTTAACCTCTGGGCAGGGCAAGGTAACCCTGATATAAGTTAGTACTAATAACTACTAGAGGGGATTAGAAGGACTACCTTCAGTCAAATCAACTACATCTACCTACTTCTGTTGACATTTCTTTGGATAGTCAGAGGAGAACATTTCAGAGAGGGATGCATCTAATTCTAGCTGGGGGCAACTAGGTATTCCTGGTAATGCCCTGCATTGTTGAACTGATTATTATTAGTAACTTAGAGTAGTAATTAGATATAATCAGATAACATATTTTGATCTGCATGTTTTCTCCTCCCAGCAACACTAGTATCAGTCCAGTCAGGCTGTATACCAGTCTCAAAATATGTATTCAGTTGCTCCATATCCTGGTGATTAAGCTTCTTAACTGCCTCAAGACCAGCTAGTAAGGTAAGGTGGCTCTCAGCAGCATTTAGTCATCAATGGTTACCCTTAATAGCATTTGTTGTATTTGATGTCTGCTTGAAAGTATCTATATGTATTTGAGAAAAGTAGGGGTTTAAGCCAGAAAGAATCCATGATGTCTTCTTATACTTAGCCCAATTTTGAATAGCAGTATCTGGGTGATTCATGAAAGCATCTAGAAGTTGCTGAGCATGATCTCTTGTTGCTTTTAGTAGTTATTTCATCAACTTAGTAGTGTCTGGGTACTTTTATTCAAATGGAATAATTCCACAGTTGAAATGAACCTGACAGTAGATAACCACATGCTAAACATGTTCCTGCCAGTTTTGATTGGAATTAAAAGTGGTGAGGTAGTGATCAAATTCTATTAGTTACTGTTAGTAGTATCTAGAAGTAAATAGAAGGAGCTAAATACCTATTAGAGGCCTATTTGAAGTATATATCTGAGACTACTGCCTCTATTCTATAGCTATGAATATACTTCCAAGTGATAGACTCTCCTCTAATATCCTCAATTAATGAGAAAAGAGAAGAGAAGACATTTCTATACATCTCTGCAGATTCCTTATTAACATAGACATGGGCCATGATGGTGACTAGTAACAGGTAAATATTAATAGTGTGGTGGGGATCCACTGTCAGGTCGGATCAATTTTTCACTGAGGCTTTTCACTGCCAAGCACAGCCATGAAGATAGATATTTTCCTTTCATTGTGAGACTTCATCTGTTCATTCATGGATTTTCTCATGCATGTATATGCTTCTTTGAGATAGATCTTTTGTTTCTTTTGTGTGTTGCCTTATCATTCTATTACTGTGTTGTTTTGTACTATAGATTGCCAATACATTCCTCTGCTTCAACATTGATATCAATTCTTTCTTGTGTTTGCCACTGCCCTGTTTGGTGCTGCCTGATGTGCACACCCTGTCCCCACTTCATTGGTGTGCACAATCAGAAACATGAATAGATGAACAGATGACAGTATTGATATAGATGACTATACTGAGTTTCTTTCCCCTTTTTCCTTTTCTTTTGTTGAGCATGCTACTCAATGCAATTCTCTTATTTAAATTTGTGATAGGCCCATTTGGTTGGAGCAGGCCTGCAGCCTTGTGGCTGCACCAATGGCAATACCATCAGAAGAAAACTTTGAAGAATGGACCCACCAAACTATTGAATCCATCAAGCCATTCCTCAACAAATGCAGACTCTAGTGAGAAGAAAAATCTGCAGCAGATCTTGCAATTCCTTCTCTTCCTTGAGTCCCTGAATCTCTACCCACAGAAGGATATGGATATTGCCACTATCATCAACCTGTTTCTTATTTGTGAACATGAACTACTCATCTATTCATTTCTCTGCCAATATATGCCTCCTAAGCACACTCAGTTGGATTCCATCACTCATCATCAAACTCAGTCAGGAAAAGTACCAGCTTCACCACTGAAAATCAAGATCAACAGCAAGAAGATGTTCAGCTCTACCAATTTCTCATCAAGCCTGCCTACCCCTAGCAGTGCCTTGCCTCCTGAAAGTGGAATGGTTTATCAGCAGCTTGTCATGCCCATGCCAGTTCCTAGATCCCTCAGAGCCCCCTCTTTTGATGGGAAAGACATCACTCAGTTTGTCAACCAGTTTGATGCTGTGCTGAAGCTGCACCATGTTCCTGAGGATGAGGCCTTGGCTGTTTTGCACAACTATTGCTCTATGAAGCTGCAGGGCCATGTGGATTGGCTGGTGAAGGACCTGCAAACCTGGGCCAAAGTCAAAGCAAGGTTGGTGTCAGAGTTCTAGCAGGATGATGCTCATCAGCAAATGTACAACCAGATCTACCTGAATGCTCTATCTAGTTTCAAACAATCTTTCAGCCAAGACATTCTCACTTTCTGCCACCAATTCTGTGCCATTGCTGAGCCATTGATTAGCCAGAATGAAATCTAGGAATCTCTTGCCTGCCAGTTGTTCTTACAAGGCCTGCCTGATGGGGTCCATGAGAAGGCTTTTTGCAAGGCTAGGTTTGACCAAAACAACCCATCTGAGTGGAAGATTTTGAAGGTCTGTGAAGCTGCAGTGGAATCTCAGGAAGTCAAGGAAAAGATGGCCCAGATGATCACACCTGACCTGAGTTCCCATATGATGCTGCCCACTCAGCTGCCTCCTGCTCAGCCTGTCTTCAATCCACCTACCCTGGCTGTGCTGAGACCTCAAGTGGCCTCTTCTGTATCACCTGCTTCTTCTGATTCAGCTCCAAGGAATTTGAATGATAGCTTGTTTGAATCTCTCATCAATTGGATGAATGTGCTGTCACTGGCTATTGCAGGATTTCAGCAGCAAGGGAATATGCAACAATCAGTGGTGGTACTGCATGTCCTCACCAACCAGGGATCTATTGATCCTGCTTGAGATCTTGTAAATGTTTCCTATTATGGGATGTAGCATGGCCCTGGTGGTCCATATTGACCTAGGTCTGGAAGCATGTTGCAATATGATTGCCCTCCTTGTGCTTGTTGGGGCTACAGCAACTTGTCTCATATGCTCCCTCAGTGCCTCTAAATTGGTGAGCTGATTGACCAAGGAAAGATTCATCAAAATAGAATGGGTGAATACTTTGACAGACATGTGATGCAGCACAGCCTGAAGATCAATGTGAATCAGTATGAACCACACATTATCACCATTGAGTGTGCTTTTGAGTAGAGATCCACACCTCCCATCATCCCATCAGCAGCAAAACTCTGCAACAATGACAGCATCCTTGTTTCCTCTGACAGCAGCTCATTACCCACAGTCAATTTTATCAGCATATGCAATGTTAGGTTCAAAAGTGGTGCAGAAGAGGGCAACTCAGACAGCAAGGTGGAAGAGGTTGCTAGTGTGATGGCTGCTCAGGCTGCTGCTGGAAATAGTAAGGGCAAAGGGTCAGCTGCTGACAAGAATTGATCTACACTCTCTAGCTGGATTGAAAAGGAGAAAGCCCTACCTTCCACTCATTCTTGAAGGGCCAGTCACTATTCAGATGGCTCCCAAAAATCAGTTTCATTTGCTGAGGACATCATCTTGCCTTTGCCTGATCCCAATGAATCACAGACCCTTCTTGATGGCCAACTGCAGGAAGAAATGCCAACCCAGCTGATCAATGAAGCTGTGCCTGATGCTGAGATGGCCAAAGCACCTGAGATCCAGAAGAAAACCATCCTCCACCATCCCAGAAAGCCTAAGGGGCCAAAACTATCTGCTGAAATGAGAGACAAGGAGAACCATGCCACTGCAACCCAGACAGTCTTTGAGAAAATCATGTGTCAAGAGATCATCAGAATTCAGCTCAAGGATATTATGGCCTGCTCTGCCCAGCTGCAGCAGACATTCTTCCAGAATCTTCCAGCTGAAGTTCAACAACATATGATTGAGGAAGAATCTATCAGAGTCTCCTTCATTCAGCTCTCTCACCATGTCTCAGAATATGAACCCTGATGGAATCTGGTATCCATTGGCCATATCAAGTTTTCTGTAGGTATTGGAAAAGGGCAGACTGAGGCCATATTTGACAGCAAGGCAGAAATCAACTGCATGGTGAAGAGCACTGCCTTGAGTCTCAGCCTGATCATCCAGAAAGACACTCTCAAGCCAATCCTTGATGCTGATGGTCAGCACAGTGGCATCATTGGAATCTATAAGAATGTCCTAGTTCATGTTGAATCTATATCTATGCCTCAAACCTTCTTCATCCTGGAGTATGGTTCCCATGAGTGCATTCTAGGCCATCCCTATGAAAATGTGACTTGGTTAGTATGACAGACAGATAATGTGGGTGGTGTCACTGTCACAGTTTTCAACCCAGATGATGAAACTAACCAGGTCTCCTTCCTCAGCTATTCTCCAGGGGACTATGGTGACAGGCAGCTGGATGATCTTTGTGGCAAGCATCAGTCTTTAAATTAGAGGTGCTGAGTCTGACTGATCTTTGTGATGGTGGTGGTGAGTGAAGAGATGAAGTCAGAGTCAGCAGCATCAGTGTGGTAGATGGTGGGGTAGAGATTCTGCCACACAAGAGTGATGAGAGGGAATTCAGCCAATCACAATTTCCCAGCTCAGGGCCAATAAATACCTCCAGCTAATCAGAGGTCATCATTCAATTGCCTCAGAAATCTCTGCCACACATTCCTGCCATTCTGCAACAGTGCTTTCAGTCATCCTTGTGTGCTATGTTTCCTTTCTTGCAGCACCCTGTCTCTGAAATTTGTCAAGTTCATGGCATTCAACTGCACAACCTTCCTCTCTATAATTCTGCTGAGTCTTCTCCTTGATCTTATCACCTGATTGTTGCCACACTGTACAAGTGAAAAGCAGACAAGATTCAGCCTCTCAATATGCTAGTAACAGATGGAGGGATGCCTGGTGGGATAGATCAATGGAGAGAGATTTGTTAGAAATGGTATCAAGACAACATTAAATCTGCAAAGGATCTGCCTTTGCCTTATGATCACCTAATTATGCCTCATTTCTTGGATTGCCTGTGTGGCTCTCACCTCATGCCTGACAGAATAGAAAAGCTTCAAATTGGATTGATCTTGACACCTCAGGAGCATGAGCTGCTGATTGAGATCCTGCTTAGACAGGAGAAGGTGTTGGCATGGAGCTTCAGTAATTGTGGAAAACTAGCTGAAGAGGTCTCTCCACTGATCAAGATTCATGCTGTTGAGCATGAAGTGTGGCAGGCCCCTGGGTTTTCTATTTCTTGAAAGTTGCTGCTGATGGTCATAGAAATGCTTTGCAAGCAAGTTGACTCTGGTGTCTTTGAATATTGCCATGGTCCATATTAGAATAAATGGTTCCTCATCAAGAAGAAGGAGTCTGGGAAATACTGAATTGTCAATGCCTGCATGGATATGAATGCTGTTATGATTTGGGATGCCTATATCCCTCTCAGTGCTAATGCTTTTGCAGAAGATTTTGCTGGGCAAGTCATCACCAGCATGATAGATTTCTTTTCCAGATACAATCAGATCACTTTGCATGAGGATAGCTGCAACATGACTGCCTTCCAAACCCTGATCAGCCTTCTTTGCCAGACAACATTGCTGCAGGGTGCCACAAATTCTATTGCTGCCTTCTGCTGAGTCATGGCTTGCATTCTCCATTTGAACATTCCCCATCAGGCAGATAATTTCATGGACAATGTTGGTGTGAAGGGTCCATAATCTCAGTACAACAACAAAGAGGTCATGCCAGGAATTTGCTGGTTTATTTTGGAGCATCTTCAAAACCTGAATCAGACCCTGGTTAGCATCAAGCTCTCAAACACATGCATTCAGGTTGCAAAATCTGAGTTTGGCTGCTCCAGCATGGTTCTTGTTGGATACATCATCAATGCTGATGAGTGCTGCCCTGAGGCCACCAAAATTGTCAAAATCATTGAGTGGCCTGAATCAATTGAGATCACTGGGGCTTGTGCCTTCATCAGCATTTGTGTGTATTATCACATCTGGATTCTGAACTTTGCCCTCATTTCCAACCCAATCTATTTACTGTTCAAGAAAAATGCCTTTTTCATCTGGGGACCTAAGCAATCAAATGCCATGTTGGTTCTGAAGACAGCACTGATGACTGCTCCTGCTCTGCACTGCATTGATTATTCCAATAATGCTGGGGATATTGTGGTCACAACTAATACCAGCAAGCATGGCTGGGGAGGAACACTGAGCCAGTGAGATGTTGAGAATAGGAAGCTTCATCCCTGTTGATATGAAAGTGGGATTTGGAGCCCAGCAGAAGTGAAGTATAATGCAGGAAAGCAAGAGTGCTGAGCCATCCTCAAAATGTTGAAGAAATGCTAATATTACCTGTATGGCATTCACTTCATTCTTGAAACTGACATAAAAACCTTGGTTGCTCAGCTCAACTGAATGGCCACTGATCTTCCTGGCACTCTGGTAATCAACTGGCTCACCTGGATTCAGATGTTCAATTTTGATGTTCATCACATTTCTGGATAGATTTATAGCACTGTCAATGGTCTTTCTTGATGACTACCTGCTGATGGCAAGGTGCCTGAGGATCAAGATATCAATGAATTCATTGAGGTAGAGCTCAATTGCATCAGCATGGCTTCTGCCACTATCCCTGACTTCAATGTTCCTAACAATGCTGATAGTGAAGAATCCCATGTTCTTTCACCATCCTATTCCAACTACAGCAAATCAATTGCCAGATATCTCACCACCTTGAAGCAGCCTGATGATATCCCTTGCAAGGTTTTCCTGAAATGGCACAAGCATGCACTGAACTATGTGGTGCATGGGCAACATCTATTTCACCAGTCAGGCAAAGGGATTCCACTGAGGTGTGTGGTGGATAATCCAGATGAGCAGAAAGAAATTGTTGCTCAAATGCATGACAAGTCTGGCCATAAAGGCTGTGAGGCAATCAACCACAAGGTCTCTCAGCAATATTGGTGGGAAGGCTTGTTCAGTGAGGTCAAGGCATACTGCAAGAGATGTCATGAGTGTCAATTTCAGGAAAGTGACCACCTCAAGGAACTGCTGTATCTGACTCACCATAACTATCTGTGGGATAAATGGTGTATCAATGTCATCAAGTTTCTGAAGAACCAGGGGAAATCATGTGCAGTTATTGCTCAGAATGACCTCACTGGCTGGGTTGAAGACCAGCCCCTTGCACATGCTAAGGCTGAACATGTGGTGCAATTCATTTATGAGGATATTATATGCCAGTATGGCTGTTTCTGAGAAATGGTTTGTGATGGTGAGCTAGAAAATCAGAAGTGGACCAGGATTCTCACCACCAAGTATCATGTCAGGCAGATAATGATTTTGCTGTACAATGTGAAAGCAAATGGCATGGTTGAACATGGCCACCACCCTATTTCAGATGCACTGGCAAAGCTTGCTGCAGATGGGCAGAATTGGGTCAACTATTTCCACTCAGCACTGTGGGTAGATCATGTCTCCATTTGACAATCAACAGGCAAAATGCCATTCCATCTGCAATATGGTTATGATGCTATCCTCCCTGTTGAGCTTGAGGTTCTGATGTGGCAGACACTTTTATGGCACACTGTTTACTCTCATGCCAACCTGATATACATGCAGATTCAACAGTTGGAGAGACAGGATGAGGATCTGGAGGAGGCAGCCTTTCACCTGCAGCATGCATGAGAGAAAAATCAGGATCTGTTCAATGAAACCAAGCAGTTAGTGCACAATCCAGTTCAGGTGGGAGATCTCATCCTTCTGCATGATATCAAGATAGAAACATCCTATTCTGTCAAACTTAACTTCTGATGGTTGGGTCCATATCATGTGCAGGAAGTGAACCATGAGAAGGGTACTTACCACCTTGAAGAGCTGAATGGCACACTGTTCTGTAACACCACTGCAGGTAACCAGATAAAGAAATTTTACCTTCATGATGACCAAATGTCAGCAGTGTTGGATAATGCAGATCTGGTGGAGGATAGCAGTGAGGAGGAAGAAGATGTGGGTGGGGGAGAGGATGCTTTGCAGTCTCTGATTCCTCATGATAAAAGTTTTGTGGTCATTGTCTGACCATCACATTCATTTCCTTATTCCATTCATTCTTTCTTTATTTCCTTTGTTTGGCTGTATCCACTCATCAGTTTATTTCCTTTATTAGTTGTCTCTTTGTGGTTCAAATGCCAGCATGAGTAGCATATCAGGATCTGGATGCATCTTCACATTCCTTTGCAATTTTCTTTGTTTCTTTCATTTTATGGTGGTATGCCTTTCTCAGTCTCTCATTTTGCTAGCTGCAGCCGCCTTTGTGCCTTGCATTTGAAAACCCATAAGAATGTGCTCTGCCCTGTGTTCTCCTTCACCTCTCCCTCATCATCATCACAGATATTTTAGCCTTGCCTTCAAACCAACTTACACATCTCACAACAATGCTACATCTACAATTTCCCTCACTACCTTCCTGCAAAATGTCAAACTGCCAAAATCTGTGTGCCCTGGCCCCAAAGCCTACCAACTCCCTCACCTTGATTGAACATGGGAAGAAAAAGCTGTCAACCACCAAGGAGATTCAGAATTATATCAATACCCTTGACAGGCACACAGCTCCACATTACAAGGTCCAGTGTGAGATTGCCAATCTGATCATGAGCAGGCATGAAGATAGGGAGGAGGAGGTGGCTGCATATTTTGAATGGATGAAGGAGGATGGGGCCTGGCAGGCAGTGATGTCTGAAGCTGACTTTCACCACCAGACAGTGGAGATCCATCATGTGGTGGAGACTGTCAGGGTTCATCAAAACCATGCCTGGGAGGGGTATAAAACTTGTGTGGAGCACTGGGGGAAAGATTTTACCAATGAATTCTGGCTAATACTGAAGAAGGAGAAATGGTGTTAGTATGCAGCAATCCTCACAAGGAATTGTGACTATTCATCTGCAGTGGGAAGAATCAACCAAGCAATGTGGATTCAGCTGTGTAAAAATCCTGGGAGAGGCTTAAAGCTTCACAAGGAACTTATGCTTTCTGATCTTGAGGCAGCCTCCAGGCCAGATTTTGTTGGCTCTGAGTTGAATATGGAAGCCATCCATGCTGCTGGGCTTTATGTTGGTCCTGGTGGAATTCTTGCTGCAGGTGCCCCACTATCTCTCTCTGCACCTGTTGACTATTGCCTGCTGATTTCCTTATCTTCACCCTCTCAAAATGTTCAGCCTCAGCCCCCTCCAACTTCACTGTGTGATTCCCATATGATCAGCCAAACACCTCTGCCTTCTCCTTGCCCTCCTCAGGATAATTACCACCATTCTGGATCAGTTCCCATGTCCCCTTCTGCTTTCTTGCCTGGTGCTTCTTGAAACCCTGGCCCTGTTTTGCCTGCTTCTTGCCCACAACATGTCTCTGGCCAATCAGTTTCATCAATAGCCACCTCCCTGTCCAATGTCAGCCTCTCCCATTTTGCCAGCCTTTTGCCAGAAGAGATGGCAGAGCTTGAGAATCAAGGTGCTGATAAGGAGGATCCTGACATTGCTGAAGCTGTTGAAAAGCATCAGGAGACTGGCCATTGTGGATGTGTGTGTCATCAGAATGTCAAGTCTGTCTTGAAAGCTCAGCTTAACAATGCAAAGGAGCTGAATGATAGCCAGCTTGTCAAGCTTCTGAATCAGCTTGCAAAGCTATCATCCCCTTTTCCTTTGTGCTACCATCATGCTGTCAATCTTGGAGGGAAAATCAGTTTACTGACTCAGGGTTTGGACCAGGCAGCTTTGACATCCAGGCTTGAGGCTGTCATCAATGGCCACAGAAATCTTGATTGGATCCACACTGCTAATGGCACTTTTCATTATTTTCACAAAGGGTGCTGCCCTGCCTGCCCAGAGGATCTTCTTCAGATATATCACATGAAGCATGCTGCCCCCCCTTCCATTGCTCTGCCAAACTGGGTGAGCATGTTGAAGAACCTTGGCCTGGGAAGCATAAATGTGGACCTCATGCTGAATGGCTGGGGTGCAGATGGCTCTTTATCTCTTCTGATTTTCTCCTGGCTCTGGACAGAGATGGCTGTGGGAAATGTGCCCACTGCATACAACACACTCAGAAAGATGGTGGTGCATGAATGGGACATGTACTCATTCCATCAGTGGAAGGATCAGAAGTCACTGGGGTGGCTCCACACAATGCTCCATGGAATTGTTCAGCAGATAATTTGCCAGGACCCAGTTTACTATGCCTGGTATGTTACTCTTTGCCTGGATCACCAGACAAGGCTCATCTCCTACCCTTATTACACCAAGTTCACTAGAAAGGGGGATAGCATGTTTTTCCAGCATATTGATGTCAACATTCAGCACCTTGCTGAGGAGAACCATGGTGTGAACATGATCCAAGGGTCTGTTAGCATGACAAATGAGGATCATACAAACTGCATGACTGTGGTCCCTGGCATGCATTGCTGTGTCTCTGAGTGGAATTACCAACTTCATGGAAGGGGGTTTCTGGATGGTGGAATTGTTCAGGATGTCTCCCTGCAGATACTCACTGATCAAGATTTGTGGGATTTCAAGACCAGCTGGAAGACCATTCCTTGCAAGCAGGGAGATGTGTGAATCACCATGCTGCACATTCCCCATGGGAGCACTGGCCTGGCTATGATTGAGTGGAGAATAATGCTTCCATGGTTTGTTGGGATCCAGGAGGACAGTGAGTCTTTGGAAGTTCCAGAGAGTGGCATATGGGAGCAGCTCTCACAGGTGAATCAAGACCTCATATATGGATCTTTGACATCCTCTGGCCTGCCTGTTCTGTACAGTAGCATTCCTTATTGCTTTCCTGCCACCATAGCTGTGATGGGTCTTGGTGCACTTTCTGAAGCTTTGGTTGGATATCAGCAATGGGATGATCCTCTGGTCCAGAGAGAGCAGCAGATTCTTTTTGGCCTGGTGCCTGATCAGCCAGCCAAGGATTATGTTCTGGCCTGGCACAAGAGAGCTATGGGGGCTGCAGTTCATGCCTTCACAACTGTGATGGATGCTGAGAAACAGCTGTTCAGCCAGCAGAGTTTCTTTTACTATCACTATAATAACATTCCTCTCAATTCTATTATTAGTGACTGTGTAGCTGTAGAAGGAGATGCCATCAGAATCCCAGTTCACAGCTGTAAGGAGATAGACACCAGCTAGCCAATCCAGCCAATCACAATTTCCTGCCCCAGGGCCAGGAAATGTTTCGGCCAATCAGAGCCCACCATTCTGCTGTAGTTGCCACCCTTGCCACTACTGGTGCATGTTTGTTTTCCTCACCACATCATTCAGTCTCTTTTCCTTCACAGTTTCTGTGCTCTCTGCCCTGCCTCCTCCATGCTGTGTTTCCTCCATGTCTTCCTTATTTTCTTTGTTTTCTATGCTCAGTGTGCTGCTACTCTGTGTTTATTTTCCTTGCTGTATCTACTTTCCTTTCTATACTCACTCACCTATATATAACCTGCCCTGCACCTTCTGCTGCTGATTTTGCCTGCCACATTTTCTTTCTCTCTACTCTCTGTTTTTCCTTGCATTCCTTTCATCTTCATCTTCCACACTGCCCACCTCAATCTTTGTTTGCCACCTGTTGCCAGCTGCCCTGCTTTTCTCACAGTGGGACTGTGGATCTTATCACATATAAGATCATTAGCACAAAGCCATTCAATATGCTCAAGGGCTGCCCTGCTTACCAAGGGCACACCCTGCCTGCCTTGCCAACTTGCCAATTCATTTCTCTGGGCTGCACTCCCACTCAGTGGTTTACATGTCCTAGGCTGCACTCTGCCCTCCTCATCTAAAACCTCTCACCAATTCTGTTCCAGCTTCAGTCTCCATCTCAGGCCATCAGGGCCACCACCCCACAAATTCATAGTTCAAGCTGTTGATGAATCATGCTGTCTGGGCCTCTGCCCAAAATTGAAGCTGGCTGTGTTGGCTGCATTTACTGCAGCCCAGAAAGAATCAGCTTTGAATTGTGCCTTCCTGCCCTCCAACAACCATCTCCATCCTTGGTTGAAGCTGGTTACTCAGAACCCTCAGCAATGTCACTATTAAATGATGAAATGGCCCCAGGCTGCTACCATAAATGTACAACTGTCAAATCAGGCAGCTCAGGGGCATTTCATCTCAGAGGAACACACCATTTGCAGCTGTGGCTGGCCACAAAAATCCTAGACATCAAAACAGAAGGAGAACAAAAGCATCCTTCAGTGTGCTGGGGAATTCCAGCATGTGAATGGCAGGCCCTGTCCAGTGCCCACACTGATGCAGCAGTGCTCCTTGCCCTGCTAACAATCAATGTCTGGAACTGGGATTGGACATATTGACTCTCACAGCAGAATTCATTCAATGTGGGATGCTCTTTCACCTCACTAACAGTCAACACAGAACTGAAATTGAATGTATTATCCCATCCTCACTGCTTAGAGCCATTTAATCCCTTGTTCTGTTCCTGTTTCTTCTGCATGTTCCTTTTTGAGACAGTGTATTCAGAGCTGCTGCCCTCACTGCAAAATCAAGCCATTCTTTTATTCACCAGGTTGGTGAATCAGGGGGAGGGGAGATATGTGGTGGGGATCCACTGTCAGGTCAGATCAATTTTTTGCTGAGGCTTTTTGCCACCAAGCACAGCCATGAAGATAGATATTTTCCTTTCATTGCAAGACTTCATCTGTTTGTTTGTGGATTTTCTCATGCATGTATATGCTTCTTTGAGATAGATCTTTTGTTTCTTTTGTGTGTTGCCTTATCATTCTATTACTGTGTTGTTTTGTACTATAGATTGCCAATACATTCCTCTGCTTTGACATTGATATCAATTCTTTCTTGTGTTTGCTGCTGCCCTGTTTGGTGCCGCCTGATGCACACACCCCATCCCTGCTTCAATAGATGTAAATTAAGGCTATCAGGGGAATATAGATACATACCTTTTCCAATATCTTCATCAAGTATGGCAAAATCAATCATATTGAAATCTCCTTGAACCTACTTGAAGGTCATATCTACTTGGAAACTGGATTATTTTAAAAAGTACTGAGCCTGTTTCTTGAGTAAGAGGAAGATCATAACATTAGTATCATCATTATGAATTTTCTGGATATATCAGTTGGGAGAGGCCAGTTGTGTAAGATAGTGAAAGATAATTACTAATATTATTAGTAACATCCAGATATATCTAATAGTATGTAGAGAAACCCATACCAGAAAGACCTCTATCAAGAGGATTTGAAAGCATCTATTTCTTGTGTATTATAGCCTGAAGTGCTGACATATTGTTGAGGCTTGAATGTAACTCAGTTAGGTTGTACACATTATGTTGTTGTAGAAATTACCTTAGCTGAGAGGTTTGGAGGAGACAGCCTATAATATCAATTAGTAGGATGTGATGATTTCTAGGGACTTCCAATACTTATCAGCTGTAATATCTGGGATATTGATTTGACAGACCAGTTGAATAATCTCCTCTTGAATCTTTTTTAGCATCTTTATTAGAGGAGGTGGAGGATATATATGTACACCAAAGCTAGCTAGGATAACATATGGTGTAACCTATAGATTTTTTGGAATAATCCAAATAAATGCTACATTGCAAGCAGAGGTTTCCAAGGGTTCCCAATAGATTCCTATATGCTATTAGTAACATCCAGAAGTCAATGGCAACCTATACATATAGCATTGCTGTCAGACTATTACTGGGTGGACCTCAGTGCAGTGAGTTGGAACTGAAGGAACAGCCTGTCAGATTAATTGTAATTAGGAGCCTCTAGGAGTAGAAGATAAAAGCTTCCTAATTTCCCTTGAATTGACTACTCTAGGAATTATTCAGAAAACATGTTAATATGGATCACCTTGATACCATTCACTACACTATATGAAATCTGAATGATTCTTTAAGAAAGATCTCAGAGGCTATTAGTTAGTATAAGATATATATAAGTATAATTGAAAGGATTTAGAACCTACTGAAGACCATCTATAAATCAGTTTCCCTGTACATCCTGTGCTTCAACACTCCCAATCATGAATGTGCTGTATAGACTCCAAGTAGTTTCTAGCAGGAGATGGTAGGGCATCAGTTACTGATGATACTGGAGATTATGTTGAATGGTAGGTTTATTGTTGAGACTACATTTAAGGATCTTCTTGTTGAAAGGTTTTCATAAGTAACTGAGTATGTATAGTAACATCTATTACCTCCATGTTCTTCAAGTCTGGTTGTAAATACTTGCATTGCTTAGTTCCAGAGCATGTAAATTTTTTCTAATTACACTTAATATTATTAAGGTATATACATTCTGTGTTCTACCAGTAATGATTATTGCCTCCATGAGAGTACTGGATCTATTCAGAGATAATTAGTAACTTCTAAATGTAACTATATAAATCCTCTTACCTCAGTGTGCATAGATGGGATGTCTGCAGGGTTCAAGGCTTGAACATCAATACAATATGCATAGCCTTGTTAGTAGGTTATAGGATATTCTGGTAAGTACTAAATATACTTAATTTCTACCACAGCATTAAAGTGTGCATTTTGATTTCATGATCATACTTCAGATGTAAGAGTAATTCATGATGGCTCTGATAGCTCCTCATTCTATAGAAAAGTTAGAAAATAAGGGTCTAATAGAGGATAGTAATAGTTACTAGAAGCTTATAGGGGTTATGGATGGATAATAGTTCCTCATCATCTAAGTCCTCCTACTCAATAGGAAGAAGTTCATTTGGAAGAGGAAGTTACTGGCCAGAGTCCCAATCAACTATATCCTCATGTAAGAACATCTTGGTTAGGATTGCTGGCTATCAGTAGCATTAAGGAGGAAATAGAGAGGGACAAGAGAATGGAGAGGGATGAGGGAATAAAGAGCAATGATGGGAAGTAAGATTAAGATAGTAAAGTAGCCAATATACAGGTATTTAAAAGGCCATGTACTCTCCCAGTTGTGACTAGAAGTCCCCATCAAAAAGCAGTAAAGAATAGAGAAAGAAAAGGCCTTCTCCCAGTTGCAACTAGAAGCCCCCATTGAGAAGCAGCAAAGGAAAGAAAAGGCCTTTCAGCTATATTTAATGAAAGGTCATGTTTTCTCCTGGTTACTCCTTGAAGTTCCCAGTGAGACACAGCAAAAAATAGGATAGAGAAAGAGAAGGCCTTTCAGCTATATTTGATGAAAGATCATATTTTCTCCCAGTTACTCCTAGAAGTTCCTGGCAAGATGCAGCAAAGGATAGAGAAGAAAGGCCATGTTTTCTCCTAATTACTCCTAGAAGTTCCTGGCAAGACACAGCAAAGAATAGAGAAGAAAGGCCATATTTTCTCCTGGTTACTCCTTGAAGTTCCCAGTAACATGCAGCAAAGGATAGAGAAGAAAGGCCATGTTTTCTCCCAGTTGCTCCTAGAAGTTCCCAGTGAGACACAGCAAAGGATAGAGAAGAAAGGCCATGTTTCTCCCAGAGTCTCAGTTCCTACTGGAAGTACCTACCCTAATAAAAGGGATATTAAAAATAACTATAGAGTGTAGCCAGTGTCCTTATCTGGGTTTAATAGTCTAGCAGCTGAACCTCAGTCTGAAGAGAAGATCCTGATGAATCAGGATCTTCTCTTCAGACTGAGGTCAGAAGTTTGAATTCAGGAGGACTAATTTTTTTTTTGGGGAGGAGTTGTTTTCCCTTTCCCAGTTACTACTGGATGTCATCAGGAGAACACAGTGAAGGATAGAGAAAGATAAGGCCTTTCATCTATATTTAATGAAAGATGATGTCTCTGTTCCCTCCTGATTGCTACTAGATGTCATTGAGGTTGAGGGAATGCAGTGGTGGATAGAGAAAGACAAGGCCTTTCACCTATATTTAATGAAAGGCAATGTCTCTATTCCCTCCTGATTGCTACTAAATGTTATTGAGAGAATGCAGCAGTAAATAGAGAAAGATAAGGCCTTTCACCTATATTTGATGAAAGGTGATGTCTCTGTTTCCTCTCAGTCACTACTGGATATCATTGAGGTCAGGGGAACACAGTGGTGAATAGAGAAAGAAAAGGCCTTTAACTAGATTTAATGAAAGGTAATGTCTCTATTCTCTTCTGATTGCTACTGGATGTCATCAGAAGAATGCAGCAGTAGATAGAGAAAGACAAGGCCTTTCATCTATATTTAATGAAAGGTGATGTCTCTATTCCCTCCTAATTGCTACTGAATGTTATTGAAGTCAGGGGAACACAGTGGTAGATAGAGAAAGACAAGGCCTTTCACCTATATTTAATGAAAGGTGATGTCTCTGTTCTCTCCTAATTGCTACTGGATGTCATTGGGAGAACACAGTGATGGATAGAGAAAGATAAGGCCTTTCATCTATATTTAATGAAAGGTGATGTCTCTGTTCCCTCCTGATTGCTACTGAATGTCATCAGGGTCAGGGGAACACAGTGATGAATAGAGAAAGAAAAGGCCTTTAACTAGGTTTGATGAAAGATGATGTCTCTATTCCCTCCTGATTACTACTAAATGTCATCAGGAGAACACAGTAGTGAATAGAGAAAGAAAAGGCCTGTGACTAGATTTGATGAAAGGCTATGTTTTCTCCCAGTCCCTACTAGATGTCATTGAGGTTGGGGGAATGCAGCAGTGGATAGAGAAAGAAAAGGCCTGTAGCTATATTTAATGAAAGGTCATGTTTTCTCCCAGTCCCTACTGGATGTTACCAGCTTGATAAAAAGAATTATAAAAATAATTATAGAAAGAAACAAGTATCCTTTCATGGGTTCAGTAGTCTAGTAATTATGAATCTATTAGGATAATTACTTTTACTTCTCCTGTAGAAGTAATTGTCCTCATAGATTCATAGCCCACAGTTTGAATCCCAGAGGGACTATTTTTTTCCTTTTTTTTTATTCATGGCTGGCCCACTGGTGCTGGGTTTGAATCTCAGAGGGACTGTTTTTTCCTTTTTTTTCCAGTTACAACTAGATGATTTTGGGAGAAAGCAGTAAGGAATGGAGAAAGTAAAGGCCTTTCACCAATGATTGATGAAAGACCATGTTCTCTCCCAGTTACTATTAGAGGTCTCCAGTGAGGAGTAGTGAAGAATAGAGAAAGTAAAGGCCTTTCACCAATAATTGATGAAAGACCATGTTCTCTCCCAGTCATTACTAGAGGTCTCTGGTGAGGAGTAAGATCATGCATGCTTCTAGCTGAGCTTAGTAAAAGAGCTATTAAAAATAGCTGTAAGAGATGACCAGTATCCTTCAATAGGTTTAGTGGTCTAGTAGTTTTGTATGGGAATCTCATAGCCCCAGCTGTCTACAAGTAGACAGCTGGGGTTACACAATGCCTGAGTTTGAATCCAGCAGAGATCATTTTTTTTTCTTTTTGATTTTTTTTTTACCTTTTCCAGTTACAACCAGATGCTGTTAGGAGAAAGCAGTTAGAAATAAAGAAAGAAAAGACCTTCCACTATGCTCATTTTATTATATTTAATCAAAGAGAAATGTTCCCTCTCAGTTACTACTAGATGCCACTGTATAGAGAGTTACTTGGAGTTAATAGAAAGCTAATGAATAAGTTAGATTATCTAAAACTTAGAGAATAGTATATAAATATATATAATTTATAATTTTAATAGTATAATTATCTTTTAATTAAGAAGTTAGAAATATCATGATCA